>ML780624.1:1007905-1038212 GCA_009831015.1 Picea engelmannii
CTGAGAAGATGAAAAATGTGGTTCACTCATCATAGGAAGCTCATCATTCTCCATACATGACTTCCTGGAAGCCATGTCTACACCCACCGGTAGGTCATCCAACCTCCTAAGCTCATCATGTTTAAGTGCCAACACATATGAATTCTCACAAGTGTCACCACTATGCTGAAGTGTTGAATCCTCAACATTACCTGATGGGGAAAATGAAGGATATGCGTTATCATCCTGTCCATCCAACTGTCCCTCAGATGCGCAAGAGTCACTAGCCTTATCGGATTGCTCTAAATAGGCATCTATGGTTGCATTCACATGCATCTCTTCATCCTCACTGTCATAGTGCACCTCAACAATGTGCACCTTCCCTTTACCCCTGCATCGGTGATTTGGCTTCCAAGGAACTTTGCAACTGTAGCAATTCTCCCTGCATCTAATGGGTGTAGGCTCCGTTTGTGCTCCTGTCAATCCACTCGATGGTAATGATGTGTCTACATCCTTATCTGATTTTCCCCTTAGGGTGGCAGGAAAACCAACTCTGATACCACTGTAATGTTCCTGACTTGGCTAGTCTAGGAAATGCTGTTAATGTGTATGTAGGATCTATTGTTTACATCATATAAATGATCATACAAATAATAAATGCGACAAAGCACTGCAAAGTTTGTATTATGATATCTCTCTGGATTACAAAATGGCCGAATGCGGCTGAATAAACTGACAATACTCGACTAGATCAATAGACAAAGGATCTTAGCTGGAATACAAATAAGCAACTAAAAGATAATACCCGGAATGTGGGAGCACTGTGGAATCAATGGATGCACTGGGAATATGGCAGCTCTGACGGTAACTGCTGGAAGTCTGGAAAGTTCTCCCTGGGAGCTATACTTCTCGGAATGGCCTGGAAACTGTCCCAAATGATGCGCCCTGCTCTAGTCCTCAGTACTGGTATCTGTCGGACCCCTCTGCTAATGAATCTGGACCCCAGATGGATACCCCTGGGGGAATGCGCCCCTCTTCTTCTGGCAAAATGCGTCCTAGTGATTCCACTGTCAGAATCAGACGAGATATGTCTCAAAACGACCGCCTTGGTCTACTGGGAAATGGGTTGGAAGGGTTTCCCTGAATCTGGTCTGATGCTCGCTCTGGAACCCCAAATGTGCCTGCCAAAAGTGTCGCACGTCCAAGTCTGGAAAATGCGTCCCAGTTGATTCCTCCGTCGAAATCTGATGAGGAACTAGGAAAAAAATGCGCCTTGCCCTCTTCTCAAATGGGTCGGAGGGAAATCTCGGAATTCCCCCTGGAAGGGGTAAGTCGACCTAAAACCCCCTCAGAAGTTGCGCCCTCCCTTTGGATGAATGCGCCCTTGCTGCTGAACACTATGTAACTGCTGTTGAAGAATGATGGAAGACCTGAATGATCTTCCCAGTGACTAGGGTGTGTCTCTCAACATCGAAATCAACCAACTGGTGTCTTCCTCCTGGAATCCACTGAACTATCTCTCATGAGATGCACCTCTCTCCTCAATGACAAGTCGTAATCTTCATAATCATGAATTAGGTCGCGGCCCTTCTCTTATAGCTTTTCAAAACCCTAATTCGCTGTCGAAACCCTAATTCGTTGTTGACCTTTTCCCTCCAAGTGACTTTTACTTTATTTTATTATTCCTTGATTAAATCACTTAATTAATTAATTAATTAACCATTTTACCTCTAAAAAGTGATTTATCCATCCTTATGGCTTCTCTGGCCACTGAAAGTCACTTCTTATCATCTTATCTTGTAGTGCTCTTCTTCCCGATTCCGATGAGCTATCACACTAAGAGGTTTCTCCAAGTAATATGCCCATTATGACCTTCTTATTGAATTTAATTAAGATATGACCCATAATAACTCAAAGTTACAAAAATCGTCGGAATGCAACAAAACCAAAGCCAAGCTATGCAGAATGGATCCTGATGATGAACGATGCAAATCGGGCCCAAATAAACCCCTCAATATCTCCCGAACTCTCTGTCACCCCTATCTGGCTACTCGGGTAGCCATAACACTTTGAAATGTTGTAATGTTATAATGTCCCAAAATGGGGACATTGCAGAATGTAGTCATCTCTGAGTATCTTTCAGGATAATAGCCAATATCATTAGAGCCTCGATATGGCCTTCCCTCCAATTATTAGGTATCATTGGCGTCATCTTTCAAATAGGACACATGAAGATTTGGTAGTGTTTGGTTCCGAATTCAAAAGTACCCCCTCCTTGGTATGTGTTCATTGAAGCTTGCTATTTTTCTCTAGCATCCTTTATCTTTTCCAATCCATCCCCGTGTTGATGCATTTTAAGATTTGTTTCCAACAATATCACATTATTCCTCTTTGTAAGGCATCATTCTTTTGGGTAATATTAATGCTTGTATTGTGACCTAGCATATTTTGATTCACAATATGACTAAGGATGAACTTTTCCTTCAAGAGCTTGATTTAGAGGATTTTGAACTTTGTTACCCCTCATCTTACATGAGGTCTTTTCTCGCTTGAAGACCTTACCCATTCAAATTGTGTGGTGTTTTCGATGAGTATATTTTGGTTTGATGCATATTTTTCATGGATTAACACCTTGTTGGCTTCAATGTTTTTAAACTTGGTCAACTCAAACTTGGACTCAGCCGAGTTGATCAAGTTAACCATAAACTGAGTGAACTTGGCCCTCTGCTTGGTTTAGGGATAGGCTTGGTACCGAACTGGTCCATCTCGACCGAGTCTATACCTACTCGACTGGGCTGGTCATCATCCTTGACGCAACATGGAGTTTTAGGAAAATTTAAATTAATTTTTTTTTCTACATAAGCCCTAAATCCTATCACCCTAAACCCTAAAAACAAACTATGTAGAGACCCCCCCCCCACCTTTATTTTCCTCATACCTCTCTCATTGAGCAATGTTGAGCATTTGGAGCAGCATTGGAGAGTTGTGATTTAGAGTGAGCTTGGAGCTTGTTTGGCAATCCTCTTGGGCCGTTCGCGGTGGATTTGGCATCTAAGCGAGGAGGCTACAACCCATCTTCAAACTTGGAATAGTTGTGGACTTGATTCTTGTTTTGACTACCCATTTATCTCATTCCAAGGTATGCTAATAGTTAAATCTGCCCCTGTTTTCTTCTCTCATGAAATTGCAGATGTGAAATCTGTCTTTTAAGTTTACTATTTTGTTGCTTCAACCTTCTACTAGTTTGAAGTCTGAACTTTGCATATCAAGATAGGGCTTGCATATTTGAATTTGCATATTTGTTTCCATTTAAATTTTACCATGGCCCCAAGATTCAAAGACCGTACATGGATCCATGGTGATTTTGTTGATGAGGAGATGATTTTGGATTGTATAAGGGGCCAAGTTGCCCCACGCACGACACTGTCAAAGGAGATTGAACATATTAGATTGGAATTGCAAAATCAGTTTGAGAAATTTGAAGAAGACAAGGTTAGGCAAAAAGAGATAAATGCTGAAATAGGGAGGAAGAAACAACTTGTTGCAATGAGGGATTCTAGATCCGTAGCAAATCCTAGTGTTGATTTTGAAGGCTCTTCTCTATCCCTTCTAACAGTAACAATGTAAGGGACCCCTTTGGTTATGTTCCTCCCCCTCATGAAATCCAACCTAGAAATAAGAAGAACATTCAAAGTTATTTTACACCGTTCCACACCCCTGTTAGTGCCAATGCTTCTCAACCAAGTCAAACTCAGCCCACCCTAGATATCCATTAGCAGAATCAATATAATGAAGTTTGCTTTTTAATACATAGCTAGATGGTGGTATGATGTAGATATCTCTTTTAATGTTTCTTGCTCACCTTATTACTAATTTATGTGGGATTCCTTTATTGCTATCAAAAAGGGATTCAAAGGCCCTAGTATGCATGACTTGAGGGGATCTCTTTTGCAAAAAGACGTTTTTTCCATAGATGAATACTTGAAGGGTTTTAAAGAGTCATGTGTTAAAACAGGATGTTCCGTCATGTCAGATGGATGGACTGATGGAAAGAACCATACTATCATAAATTTGTCTCTTGCCCTCAAGGAACCATGTTTTTGAAATCGGTTGATGCATTTGATAAGGGGAAAGATGCAAACTTGTTATTTCGTCTTTTGGATGAGATTGTGTTAGCACAAATTTCCACCCTCTGAATTGAGCTGATAAACCTGTTATAACAGCGGTGTAAAAATGGCTAATTAAATGAGTAATAGCCCCAAATTGTCACAGGCTAAACCCCTCCCCGTTTGGGCTAGTGCTTGCTAGCCTTTGGGGGGAGTCCCTAGGCACCCTTGGTCCCTTGCTACTGTCGTTTTATACTGATTTTCTGCGTTTAAACTAAAAAAACAGCGAGCTGTTCGTCTTGGACAGCATGTCAAAACTGTCCAAATCTATAGGAAAATATCATTTCTTCACTTGGAGGGACCCTGCAAGGTTAGCACAATGAATATGGAATAGAAATTGAACATAAAATTACTCAAAAGATTGATAAAATCACAATGAACAGTTTAGAAAATGACAAATCAGATTGCAAAATTCACAAAATACCGACAAAATTTACAAAATTCACAAAATACCGACAAAATTTACAAAATTCACAAAATTCACAAGGTTAGAAGACAAACACAAATTTCTTTATTGATAGGCTTGCAAGAGGGTTGGTTGCACCACAATTGGCAAGTCCAAAACCAGTACAATGATCACTTTGCTCAAAGAAGAGTCACTAGACTAAGAGAGAGAGCGAGGAATGAGGTAATAACAAAGTATTACTTGAACCTTTGGGTTGGCAGTGAGGTCATGACCATGAAGGGTTTTCATGACAACATTTGTCAGACCAGAGAATTCAAGAATAACATGACCCAAATTGTGACTACCCATGAAATTATTAAAATCATTAATAATTCTTTCTTGAAATGTTTTTCCTCCATAGTTATATAATATATGGTTTAAAGATGCTATATACCTATATGATGCAAGCAATGTTTAAAATGATGGAACATTCAAATACCTGGATATCAAACAGAGAGTTCAAGAAGTTGAGATGGAAGAAGGGGAAGTTATTGCAAGAGCACTGGTTAGAAAGACATCGATAAGCTGGATTAAATGTACACACAAGAATAGTCTGGAAGCGAGTGTGAGCTTGAGTGGAATAAGTGTTATGGAAAATGCGTTGGGGAGATAGTTTGAAGGAAAAGGGGAAGTGCAAAAGGAACAAAGTAGAAAAATGTGCAGAGACATGTTAGAGAAAGAAAACAAGTGGTGACAAAATGAGAGACAGAAAACGAGAGACTGCACAGTTGGGTGGACAGGTGACAACAGAAAACAGGGCAAGAATATAAGTTGGGGAGTGCACAGATTCGAGGAGGAGGTTGTCAGTGTGGATTTGTGACTTAAAGGGAAGAATGTGCAAATGAAGAAAATGGAGTCAGCACAGATGACAGTTGAAGAAAGGGGTGAGAATCTGAAGTAGTCCAGAATTTATAAGATGAACAGACAAAGTTGTGTCCGTTGGAATGCACCAGAATGAGAAATGTAGGTTAGTTAAATAAATGAGAGTTGAATGTACATTGAAGAGGGAGATCAACAAAAATGGGGAGTGTGAGAGCTAGAGAGCTATACCTCAAGGCTCAGATAGTGAGAGGCTCATTTCTGTATCATATGTAATCTATTGTATTATTAAAGAAATCTGGTTTGCGCTTGAATGTATGTGCAATATGATTGTGTAGTAGACTGTAATTTTGATTCAGTTTAGTGCTAGTTTTGTTGTTATATTTTTAAGTTCACTGTGCAGATCAGTGAGAAGTTGGCTACCAAGTTTCTGTTGTGTCAAACTACATACTTAACTATTTGGAGAAAATATCTTTTATGACCTGGAATCAGACATCCAGCAAAAGGCATTTTTGTGTTATTTTTTAAACCCAGCATGCAGAATATTTATTACCAATAATTTAACTACCCAGAAATTAAATCAATGCTGATATAAAACTTTTGTAAACTATGAAGAAAATTACAGTTGAGTTTTTAACAATTTTTTCACAGCAGAAGCAACATGAAACCAAGCGCATAAATAATAAACACCAGAAATTTACCCTGGAAACCCTAGTGTGTGGAAAACCAGCAAAGAGGGGCTTTATTGGCTTCAGAGGAAATTGTTTTACAGCAGTAATAAAATCAGAAATTTCTTACAGAAAATTTCTACTCTTTCCTTGGCTGTACGGCCCAGAACAAATGAGCTTGTACGGTCCAGCAATTTCACACAACAAACTTGGCCTGTATGGCCCTCTGAAATCGACCTCTCTTTCAGCTGTATGGCCCCCACAAACTCGCCAAGGTTTGCTGCTTTACGGCCCCAAGAAAATCGGCATCTTTTGCTGCTGTACAGCCTCAAGGAAATCGGCCCTCTTGCTGCTGTACGGCCTCCAGAAATTTGGCACTCTTTATTTGCTGCTGTACAGCCCTCTTCCTCAGCCCAGGTCGCCCTCTCTCTCAGCCAGCAAATCGACCTCTTCCTCAGCCCAGGTCGCCCTCTCTCTCAGCCAGCAAATCGACCTCTTCCTCAGCCAAGCACCCTATTCTTCTGTTTGTTCAATGAGTGTGTTGTGTCCTCTAACCCTCAGCCTCCTTTTTATCACTCTATTTACCTTCTCATGATCTTTCTAGAAGAATCTGGAAATTCTCTTTAAGTGAAATATTTATTTCCTTAAGTCATAAACTTAGGAAATCTGAGTGAAAAGCCAATAAAAATTATTTACATAATTTTTATGCTTTTCTTAAGTCAAAACTTAGGATAAAATTAAAATGCTTATCTGCATATTAATTAATTGTCTATCAGCATGCCTGGACACTTAGGCCTATGCTGAGACACCTATTTAATTTGGTGAAAGCCACTGGAACTCATATGTCGAGACTCAAAACTATATCAATGGGATTCTATGAACTCATATACTTACATAACGTTTTTGTGGAAACATGTTTTAGGACCTAGAATCAGGAAGGCATCAAAGGGCATTTTTTTCTTTCTTAATCTGGTCAAAAGAGCTAAAGTTATGTACCAAGACAATAGCAAGGAAACTTCCAAAATTAAATAAGAAAAGTCTGTATGATGTGTTTTTGCTTATAAAATCATTTGCTTACATAACCACTTTGAGAAATTATATTTCTGACTGGCGTTTCTGCTTGAGATGGTGTACAGATAATCCCTACTTTGTTGCAGAACAATGGCTTTTGAAAGAAGGGCTTCCGCTAACATATAAGGAACAGATTGTACAATTTATTTTGAAAAATACAGGACAGACAAATGCTCCATTGGACTATTCATTTGTTGATCCTTATACTGGTGGTATGTGCAACAGAAATCATTGTTCTTTATTTTATTTTTTCGAGGCTTATTTTAATATAGGGTGCACATGGACCTTTCTTCAGAAAACAAAAGAAAATCGTATCATTTTATATTTTCATGAGTGTACTGGACAGGAGCAGTGTTGACACTTTGCCCTCTAAATTTTAACTAGATACCTATATTTTGCAGGAAATGCTTATATGCCTGGACAGTCATCTTCATTAGTGCCAGGTATTATCATTAGCTTTATTATCATCAGTATCACTTTTCGGATTTCCTTTCATTCCTAGTATGCTGTCGAAGGTAATGTAGCGGTGAACAACTGAGGGTACTGAAGTAATAATGTCTGGTTCTTTGTGCATATGTGTGTACGCCTATGTTGTAGAAAAGTGCTAGATAGTGTTATGGTATATATTAATTTCGTCTGTTGAGGTTGTTTGCTATGCACTCTTATTAATTCTTTCTATCATAATTGTTTGATATTTCTGAAAACTTGCAGGGAAAACTGAAAAATATAGCTTCAAGCATATTCCAAAGGTTATCAATATTTTTCTTATTCAGTAGTTACAGAAGACACTATATACTGTGACATTCCTTTTTCCATATTTGTTGGTTTTGTTTTTAATAAATAATTTCTCCTTTACTTTTTGATAGTTTTTAACTGTTGAAAGTGTCCTCTCCAGACATCTCTTATTATTATTTTTTTCTCGCAGAGGGGAATGCTTTTTTTCGATACAGCACAGTTTGATGGTATTCTTCGAAAGATTACAGAATTCAATAATGCATTGACATCAGACGAGGTAATTCTTTTGAATTCAAATTTTATCAATCAAGAAAGCTACATGCAGCTTGTAAAAGATTCACTTATTTCCAATGTTGCACTTATTGTTATCAGGAGTTTATTGCCGGGGGTCCAAAATTGAAATTATTGGAAATATCGGGGAAAATATCAGAAATTATCGGGAAACTTTTAAAAATACAAAAATAATGATTTTTTTTTTTCATTTTTTAAAACTTCTAAAGCAACATCAACATCAAACAAACACATTGTTACATAAATACTAAGTTACCGCGATTTGTATACGAATACTGATCCAGATCCAGATCCAGATATGATCCAGATCCAGATACGGCCAGGATCCGGATACGGCCAGGAAACGCCAAGCACAAACAATATAAATATATTTTTTTATAATTTTTAGAAATAAAATTTATAATTTTTATAGTATATAACTTATGTATATTTATATTATGTGATACTTATATTAATTAAATTAAAATTAATATAGTATTTATAAGTGTTAAACATTAATTTTATTTATATACATCAAATTATAAACATTCTTAATACTAGTTATAAACAATGTCAAATTATAAACATTCTTAATACTAATTATAAACAATGTCAAATTATAAACATTCTTAATATTAATTATAAACATTCTAAACATAAAGTAAAAGGGGCAAATATTTAATAATCATTCATGTCTAAAATGAATTGGGATTTACGAAATATCATAAACCATCCGAAAAGCATAAACCATAGGGGTGATTTGATTATAGTGCATGTGGATTTCGAAATTCGCAAGTACCAAGTAATTGTGCCCGAAATTGACCACGAGATGCTATTCGAAGGTATTACCAATGGATAACTTGGGCGACATCAGACCCGATAGATTGAAATACTAGAGGGAATAACTTGGGCGACACCAAAGACGAGAAAATTGTCCACTACAACACCTTAGAAACTGGTCGTGGCTGCCACAACTCAAGTCGTGATGGTAAATACGGAGATGTTGTCGGGTCCGGGTCGAATCTGTTGCTGGGTAAACTGCTATTTCTTGTGCCGCAGCTGTGAAAAAGAGGTACCAACCCGAAAATGTGTCGTTAAACCAACTCTTCTGTAAGAAAGTCGCCTAACTGTTAAGAGCGAGTGGATCGGATCCAGCGCCCCGACCCCACGGATCCGGTAACATAGCATAAATATGAAAATTAAACTGCAATCTAATATGTATATGATGTCAAGTGGTCCATCAAACATCGATACTAAAATATGATATTTGTCTTGACTCTTGAGTCATAAGTCCTAAGTTATGACAGGGTAATACAAAATCATATCAATATGAAAATAAATGTATCTCATGAGATGATCATCATGAAGCATCTAGATTCTAGATACTATAAGGATAATCACAGTGCACTAAGAAGGCACGATCGAGGATTAGGTTTCCCCTGCCCCTGAGGAGCTTGCGGTTCAAATGAGATGTTAAATTTAGAGCTGCTATTAAGTTCTTTTCAGTTTACTAGACAATAATAGCATAAGAAGGATCATTGAAAGCATCCATCTATGGGATTTAAGCCCCCATGAAGGTCTGAGCTAATCATTCCCTCATGTGTACCTATCCACCAAGCAAGGTCTTGCAACAACAATGAGTACGCCCTCCAGGGGTTCATAAATCACAGGGATCATAGCATGTAAATCACATCCAATAATTGAATTACCCAAACATGTGCATCAAACCCCCCTTAATCCAGACAAATGCTCAAAAATGTCATGCAATTTGACAATTTAGGTTTGGAGAAGGTCTTAGGGTGTCCTATTGGGCTAACCTCTCTTAAGTTTGGGATGTTTCCCATGTGGGGTCTAATCCAGGTGATGTAAGTGTATGAGCTGGCATGGGGTAGATGTTTGGGCATGGGGTGCATGTAATAACAGGGAAATGTAAATTCTTACCTGTGGGTGCCTTTGTAGAGAGCGAGCTGCACCTTGTCATTAATGCAATTATTTCCTAGCCCATTCATTGTCTTTTACTCTTAGCTTTATTTCCTTTGATCTTTTGCTCTTGTGCTTCAAGGGAATAGCTGAGGGCCACTGTCTTGGCTTGATGACCAGAGGTGATAGCGTTATCCATAAACATTTCATGGAAATGAGAAGGATGGCTCATGATGAGACCCCCTTTCTCTTGGCTATGCCATCGAGAGCCACAACCTTGGTTTGGTGACCAGATAGATGGTAATGTCATACCACTACATTCCCATGGTCATCATAGGCCGACTCATGATGAGACCCCCTATCCATCAACTAATACCTTGAGTGTTTATATTATCTTATGGGTCCCCTTTTCTTACTGAGAAGCTTTTCATTGTTTTTTCAAGGATCCCTGGGCGAAGCATCTCGAAGGTTTCAACATTGGCTTTTAACTCTTGCCAACTACTTTTACCCTCTGGGCCTTTAGGCCCTTCTTCCCATGAGGTAAGGTGCAACCCTTCCTAGTATAGCCAATCCCAATGCCGAAACAAGGATAGGGGAGATGAATGGAATAAAGATGGAAAATGGTAAGTATGGAGCAAACGGAAGATGACCTTTCACAGATCCACCCAGTAGCAACCCATCCTAAAGAGAAATCGACTTACAAGGGCACCCTGTCACCCCTCCAGGTATGAACGAGGCAAAGAGCATAATTTCCAAGCAAACATCATGAAATGAAGAAGGATTCAATACAACATATTCAAGTGCTTCCAAAGTTAGAGTGATACATACCATGATACCCAGACTCATTACCTCATGGAGCAAGGCCCACTGTTACTCCAGGACCAAGGTGGTGGGATGGATACTGCTGCTGGTGATAAGTGGACTGCACTGATGAAAAGAGGGGCCCTCCGGGGCCATGACGAAGTCGTCTGGCTCTCGGTACTCCATGTCTAGGACCTGTGGGCCTCGAGACGTGATCTCCTTAGTTATCCCTAAGCTAGGGGATAACAAGGCCATTTATTATGGTCTTGGAAAGTCTAGAACTAAGCAACATCTTGTATGAAGAGGCTTCTTGTCAAGAAGCTAGCAAGGAAATAACTTTTCAATTGGAGAGACCTATCAGATGAGGACACAAGAGAGTGGAAGACTTGGCACAATTTTCAAAATTTTTTGGGAACGACAACGTTTTTTATATAATACATATTTTGATATATTTTGATGCATATATGTAAAAACAACATGCATAATGTCAAATCAATTGCAAAAAACATGAAAACATAGATTTAAGATCATTTCACTATTTGATTAGTGATGATCATTAAAACATCAACCATTTAGTACACATATAACATCAATCATAAAAAATTGTCATCAATAGATTGTAACAAACGACATCAACCACAAAATGAAATAGACTCTAGAGTCTAGAGCATCATATTCATTACCAAAGAGTTGTAAGATTTAGTCAATAGTTCAAACTTCAAACTTTAAACTTCAAAGGTAAACTGTCATATAATGTTCATAACTGTTGATTTTCAGAACCCAACACCCGACTAATAGTCCCAAATGAAATCACTTCATTAATTAAAAGCACAACTGAGTTTTAACTAAATAGCGGAAGCATTAACAACATAAACCAAACACATTTGCACATGAAATTTTCGGGCAAACAACCCCTGGAAAAACCCTTCCGGGAAAACCGGATCTATGATGATTTTATTAAATAAAATCAGTGATCCCGTCTTGGGATAATAACCCTTTTGAGAAATACACTGCAACAATAACCTACCCCTCCTGGTAGATATCTCCTTGCTGCCTTTCCTTGGCCCCTGCCCTTGCACACATGAGTGTTCACTCACTCTTTGAGTACCATCACTATCTTGTGTGTCTCATCCTCTCACCTAGGCTACCTTTTATTACATTGAGTTAACCTTAAGTCCAAAGCCCTAGATCTCTCGAAGTGATCAACGACTGAGATCTAATTTCCAGTTCACTTTATATTTGACGGCTAGGATTTAATTTAACTCACTTAAGTTACTAATGCCAAAACATAGGCATTTAACTTAGTTAATATAAACGTGCTTTCACTTTAATAATTACACATAAAGTGAATTCCTAAGGTTTTTTGGGAGGTTACAAGGATGACTTCCACGTGCTAGACACAAACCATCGTGGAAGTACCTGTCCGATGCTACAAACATCAACACTCCCTCTTAGCGAGGAAGGTACTTGTACCACCTGGAGGTAGCTCTGTCTTCGCTATCAGATCTGCTGCCATGGCTGCTTCCTCTAAAACTAAAGCTATCCCTGCCATCATGCTCTGACCCGTCTTTGAAGACATTTATTGACTTCTTGGATCCCTACCCGGGACTCGTTGCCGGGCCCCTGCTCGAGGCATCTGCCCGCTGTTTGGGTGCTGCCCGTACCTCTATGAGATGCCTGGATGCCCAACTGAGTCTGCTCGCGACTCTCGGCTTTGCTGGCAACCTGCTGTTCTGTTGGTAGGTGGCTTTGCTTGTTGGCCTACCTTTGGCTCCTTCTGCTGGTGTCTGCACCAGCACCTCACACGTCTCAGCCAGGGATTAGCCGACTCCTCTGCACCAACTTCGTCTTTCCACTAGCTGCTGCCTTGCTCCACAACTCTTTCTCTGCCATCTTGTGCCTTCACTTTTCCACATCGACTGTCTGACTATATGCGACTGTCCTATCTGGCCACACCTCTCTAGATCTATCGCCGCCTTTCTTCCTCTCCGTTGTCGCTCCTGTCTTGCACGATGCGCGACTTACAACCTTATGTGACCTGTCTTTTCCTTTGGCAGATGATGTCCACACCTTTTGCGTGGCCCTGCTTTGCAAAAATTTTCTTGTCCGTTTTACCTCTTAACCTCCCAATCAGTCCGCCGCCTTCAATTCGCCTCTCGCAGCTTTGCTGCGCACACCACATCCAGTCTTATGGTGATTTGTCTCAATGGATCTCTCGCTGCAGCTGACAACTGTGGCTGTCGGCCGGCGCCTAGCCCACAGACTCCACTTCAACCTGAAGAAATTTAAGGTTCCTAAGGCTGCCCAACAGGCCTGCCATATGACCTCTTGTTGGGCACTAAGTTCAAGGTACTTTCAAATTGTTTTCCTCACTTTTTTAGGACTGTTTTCTCGCTGTTGAAAACAGCCAACAAAGCTGAACTTTAACCACTTGAAAATATGCCTTAAGCTTATGATTGCATGCTCTTTTGGTGCCTCTTTGTGAAGGGTTTATGTAGGATAGTTTCACTGTCCAAATTACCTGTTCACATGCATCAAAACATACCAACATTTAACAACTACCAAGCTGAAAATACTAAGCAAACCATGACAAATGTACACTAGTGTTTTTGGTCAACATGACCTTGGAAAAACCCCCATGGGGAAAACCAATAAGATATATATATATATATATATATATATATATATATATATATATATAATGGAGATATGAAAGCAAATGCTACAACAAGTAAATACACAAGGAACCTGATACAATACAATATTTTTCTCAAGCTTGCAATGGAGTCCCTTGGTTGTAGCGCCCCTTTGCCTTGGTATGCACGCCCCTTTGCCTTGGTTTGCACTCCTTACCTTGGCCCTTGCGCCCCTTGCTGATTGTGACTGCTAGCTTGGTAGAATGCGCCCTAGCCCTTGGCTCCTTTTGCCAAAACCCAAGTGCGCCCTCAATAGCTTGTTGGATGCACCTTCATCTCATCTCAAAAATAGTGCTCCAATACTCATCAAGTGCGCCCCTCTAGCATACAAGTGCCTCTCCTCTCAAGATGCACCCACAATCTCTACTAGCATGCTTCCTCACCTTTGCGCCCCTTAACTTCTCACCTTGGATGCACCCTTAGCTTGTTTGCGCCCTCTATTCTCAAGAAGACAAACTTGTTATCCCCATTTTGTGGATAACTAAGGAGATTCTGTCTCAAGGCCGTCAGGTTGCAGATATGGAGTGTCGAGAGACTACATGACCAACATTACGCTTTTGCACAAATGGAAAACCCACTCACCACCACAGATGGTCATAGGTTTGCAAATGGTATCCACAACACTAGCTAGCTTTCGGAAGGCAGTGGGCCTTGCTCCATGAGGTATAAGTCAGTATTATGGTAAACATCATTTCAATATTTAAGTCATTTGATTATGTTGTATCTTAGATTGCTCTAGATTTCATGATATATGCTTGGAGATTATGCCTTTTTCCCTTCTTCACCTTGGTGGTTGACATTATGCCTTAGTAAGTGGTTTTCCTTGGGGATGGGTTTGCTACTAGGAACTCCCTTAATGAGCCATCGTACCGTTCCGACCATACTTACCACTTTCCACCATTATTCCCCTCCATTTCCTTATCTCTTGGGATTTTAGGGTGCATTGACCCAAAAGGGGGCTATCCCTCATTCTATGAGAAGAAGGGGCTGAAGGCCCAGAGGGGTTGATGTTGGGTAAAAGATAAAAGCCTTGTATAAACCTTCCAGATGCTTCGCCCAGGTATCACCCAAGAAAGCAATAAAATGCTTATCTTTGAGTAAAAGGGACCCACAATATAATAAAGAATGCTTAAAAGGTTAGTTGAAGGATAGGAGGTCTCATCACGAGCCGACCTATCACGTCCATGAAATCTAGTGGTATGACATTGTCATCATTTGGTCACCAAACTAGGGCAATGGCTAAGAGAAAGGGTGTCTCGTGATGAGCCAACCTTCTCATTTCCACTAGGTGTTTGTGGGTGACATTGCCATGATCTGGTCACCATGCTAGGGCAGTGACCTTCAAACTCTCCTTATGCTATATTTAAAGAAAACAAAGAAAGAAAGAGAAAAGGCAATTGATGGGCTTGGAAAAAGTGCATTGCAAACGAATGTACCACACACCCTCTACAAAGGCACCCATGAATGAGACGCTATGACCCTTTGAGCCCTATGCCCATTGAGTCTTGACCCCAACCACTTCATCCACTTTACATGGCTTAGAGAGAGATCTTTAGGAAACTCTCCTTGACCCATGGCAATATCTACCCAATAGGACACCTCGTCAACCCTCCCATATTCAAGCTTGACAAGTCGCATAGTGTCTTTGAGCAATTAATTGTTTGATATAGTGATCTTTTGATGCACATGCTTAGATGGCTTATTTATTGATTGGATTCACTTATCATGATGTTATGACTTGAGATCCTTGGAGGGCGTGCTCATTTGTCATTGCAGGACCTTGTTGGTGGACAATTTTGGGAGAACAAGCCTAGCTTGGGCTTCCATGAGGCTACAAGCCCACATGTTGGATGCCAAGGGCCCGCATGTTGGATGAGAAAGATCAGACTTGGAAGGCCTTGATGATGACTTGGACGACATAGCCCAACCCTCACTTGCCAAACGATTTTCCCGGGAGGGGCAAAACGTCCTCTTTTTGAAGCTTAACGTCATGTTTAGGGGGCTAGGGCATGGTGGTGAGATGGAATGCATTGGCACTTGGACGTTTTGAGGTTTTTGAGGCTTTGACCATGAAGGAAGACATTTGGATGCTTGACACGTAGCTTTGGGAAGCCTTACTACCCTCCTACATCACCAACGACCTTCTCCTAGTGCCAAAACGTCCCCTAAAGGGGTGATGTCCTTGTAAATTAGGGTTTTATTTGTGCAAAAAGTGAAATTTTAAATGAATTGTTTAATATTACTTTGTTAAGGGGGCAAGATTAGGGCTCTTGACCCCTAATCTTGTGATTTACCCCTTAATTTGTGGACAAGTCACATTGGTGACATTTGTATAAATAAGAGATCATAAGATCTCATTTTAAGATAACTCTCCCTCATTGTGAGCACTGAGAAGTATTGGTTTGAAATTTTTGCTATCTTTGACTGTATTAGTCTCTTGTGCACTTGTTTATGGCTATCGTAGTATGGTTGATGGAGGAGTGAGGTGCTAGCCTTGGATGATGTTTTTCTAGCTTTTATGGTGGATTATCTTGGCATCTTTCTTGATTTTGGTATGGTTTTCTACTCTTATGCTATCATTCTTTTTCAAGTCAAGGATTGTTGTGCTAGGAGCTAGGTGGGAAGTATAAGAGCATACACCCCCACTATAGTCTTCATCATTTTATTGCTTCATCTTATTGATTAAACAAGGGTTTTCTAAAAGAAGTATAAGGGCATACACCCTCTTAGCTTAAATCCTATCTAGAGAAACTTGCCTTGGGAAGTAAAAGGGCTTACACCCCCAAGGAGGTAGCTTCTCTAGCTCTTCCTTCATTTGACTCCATTAACTCAATAGTAAAGGCACTAGTCATATATTTTTTTGCATTGGAGATATAAAATCATTGCCTTGGGAAACACAAATTTTGATGTTTTGAAAGGTTTCTTGCCTGAAGTTGGTTTGCCTCATTGAGAGGAGTCTTCCCCTACTAGGGCAACCTCTCTCTCCTACTACTCTAATTGTTGTTGCAAACTTTAACCTACAGCCATTAGGGCTGCATAACCCTAGCTACTAACACTCTCTTAACTTCTAAACTAACCCTAGACTAGCTCTCTAATTTTCCTCACTTACACTACTAACTAGGGCGCACCTTTTGGGCTAGTTCTTTGCACTTTCCCATGGTTAATTTTGTTGCTGCATGTCTTTGAATGGTACAGCCATAAGTCTGCAATTTTCTGCAGAAAATACATTGTTGTAACAACTTGCTTTATTTAGCCTTAAAGTGCCATTTTTCAGTCATACTTGATTACCATATTGATTGATAATATTGTTGACTTATCTTATGCTTTACATGCTGTTTTGAATGTCTTACTTGCTAATATAAATTGTCATCTATTGCTGCAAATCAGGGACAACAAGATTAACTTGCTGATCCATACTAGCATATATCATTGCAAGTTGGATTTTCTTGTGTCTCGGGCAGGTACAATCATCCAGAGAACTACAATACCTTTGGGGCAACAATCACCTGACTTACAAGGCATCTCTTCCCACCTTTCACTCCATTTAGAATTGACCTCTAGGGGATTTACTTTCATCTCTATCCATTTCTATCTCATTCCCCCTAGGGTCACTGAGATCGCCTCCCTAGAGTGACCTAGTCACCCTTGAAGTGCGGGACCTACATCGAGGTGACATTGGGTGTAGGATTCCTAGGTTGTAGCTCTTGCTTTGTGGTTGGGTTGGGCTTTGCCTAACCTACAACTTGCGCTATAACAAAACTCAAACCTTCATGCACCCTTCTCTTCTCAAGAAGTGCACCCTTCTCATCTCCAAACCCTCACTTGCTCTCTTCTTCTTCACTCAACTCTCTCAAGTGAACAATGAACCTCCTTTTCCCTCCTTTGCCTCCTTTAGCCTAATCTCAATGCTAACCTAGAAAACCAAGGGCCCAGATTAGATCTAAGCCTTTCTCCAAAATGAATAGATGAGATTAGATCTCATAAATTCATTTAAGTTTCCATAGTTCACTTTATGATCATTAATTCACATTTAAGTGAAATTAATGTCACTTTATGACATAAGTGAATAAAGTCACTTTTGACTTAAGTGAATAAAGTCAAAGTGAAATTATAACATAAAGTACAAGCATGAGGGTAATACTTTCCCCCTTTGTGTTTAGAGACTCATAAACACAATGGGACCACTTTCCTTGGTGCCCAAATCTCAACACTCCCTCTTATAGAGGAAAGTGCCACTCACCCCTCCAAACTTGTCCCTGAAGTGGAGATCCTTGCCTCTTGGCAAAGCCTCGGTGAGTAAATCTGCAACTTGCTCATCAAAAGTGGCCTCTGACTCTGATTCACTCGTCACCATAGCCAAGTGGGACCCAAACCTCTCTGGCGCCTTGTTCTCTCTCATCAGTCTCTGAGGCTTTCCAACATACTCTTTGGCTTCCCTCAGGGTCTCCTGAAACCATCTCGGTTTCTTCTTCTCTGAAGTAATCTCTAGTGGAGTAGTATCCTCATTCTCCTGAGTCTCATGCACAGATCTTTGCAAAGTAGTCAGTGACCCTGAAGCACCTGCACCAACTGTTTGTATACTCGACAACTGTGACTTTGAACCTGTCCCGGGTGGACCAGTCACCCCTAAACTCGGTGTACTCGATACTTGAGGGTGTGTCCCCTGCGAATCATCACTCTGCAACTGTGGGTCCTCCTCAACTTTGTCTCTCAACTCGAGAGATCTCCTGAAGGCTCTACCCTCTTCAAATATGACATCTTTCCTCAACACCACTCTCCTCAGTGTTGAAATGTAGATTTGGTAGGCCTTTGCGACCTCTGAATATCCAACTAGTATCTCTCCCTCTGCAATGCGATCTAGCATTGTCCTCTTCTCTGAGGGGACATGAGAGAAAGTCAAGCACCCAAATATGCGTAGGTGCTCAACATCAGGCTTACTCTCGCTGAGGGCCTTCTTAGGAGTCTTCCTCCCCAAAGCTCTATGGGGACTCCTGTTCTACAGATATACTGCATTACTGCAAGCCTCTGCCCACAAGTAGAATGGTAGTGCCTGATCATGCATCATACTCCTCGCTGCACCCTGTATGGCCCTGTTCTTCCTCTCTGCAACCCCATTCCGTTGAGGGTTGTAAGGAATGGTCAACTGCCTTTTGATACCCTGCTCAACACATAACTCTGCAAACTCCGTGGAGGTATACTCACCTCCATTATCTGACCACAAGACCTTGATCTTCTTTCCTGTCTGGTTCTCCACAAGAGCTTTGAACTCTTGGAACCTTTTGAAGACCTCACTCTTGGTCTTCAGGAAATAGATCCAGGTCTTCCTGGTGGTCATTAATGAAAGTAACATAATACTCTGAACCACCCAAGGAAACACGTGACATGGGCCCACACACATATGTGTGTATCAAGTCTAGTACCCCAATTGATCCACTGTCACTGCTGGGAAAGACAGTCTTGGTGTACTTCCCAAGAGCACACCCTTTGCACACCTCCTTATGCTCAACGTTGAACTGCGACATACCTGTCACAATCTCTCTCAACGATCTCAGAGCTCCATGATGCAAATGAGCCATCCTACAATCCCATAGCTCACACAACTGACTGCTGCTGTTGCTACTTGTTAAAGCATACACGGGATGGAACAACAATCTATCAAGGATAGTTCTCTTGGCCCTGATGTTCCTTTTACAGAACTCAGCCATGAGAATTGCATCTGTAGGAGGTACTACAAAATTCTGCACAATGCCCATAGCTCTCCTTCGTCCAGAATCATGATCATTTTGGCATTCCACGTAGACCAATTCCTAGCCCCCACAAGCCTATCCTCCACCCTCAAACCTGCCACTACCATGGCTGCCATCTGATGCTAAAACTAATACACTCTGACCAAGTAAAACTGAGCAACACTGAACAATACAACAAAGCCTCCGACACACAAAACTCAAGTGTGAAAATGAAGCTTCCGCACAAGTGAAAAATCGGCCAACTGTTTGTTCCAAAAATCAGCCACTCACATGCCTTTAGGCTCTGATACCATGAAGAAATTTGAGGTTCCTAAGGCTTCCCATCATGCATGTCATATGACCTCTTGTTGGGCACTAAGTTCAAGGTACTTTCAAACTGTTTTCCTTGCTGTTTTAGGACTGTTTTCTCGCTGTCCAAAACAGCCAACAAATCGGAACTTTACCCACTTGAAAATCTGCCTTAAGCTTACGATTGCATGCTCTTTTGGTGCTTCTTTGTGAAGGGTTTATGTAGGATAGTTTTGCTGTCCAAATTAGCTGTTTGCATGCATCAAAACATACAATACTCCTAGAATATTTAACAACTACTGAGCTGAAAATACTACGCAAACCATGACAAATGTACACAAGTGTTTTTGATCAACATGACCTTGGAAAAACCCCATGGGGAAAATCAGTAAATGAGATAGATATATATAATGGAGATCTGAAAGCAAATGCTACAAGAAGTAAATGCACAAGAACCTGATACAATACGAGATTCTTGTCAAGCTTGCAATGGGGTCCCTTGATTGTAGTACCCCTTTGCCTTGGTATGCACGCCCCTTTGCCTTGGTTTGTGCCGCTTACTTTGGCCCTTGCGCCCCTTGCTGATTGTGCCTGCTAGCTTGGTAGAATGCGCCCTTGACTATGTGCCCTAATCCTTGGCTCCCTTTGCCAACACCCAAGTGCACCCTCAATAGCTTGTTGGATGTGCCGTCATCTCATTTCAAGAATAGCGCTTCATTACTCAACAAGTGTGCCCCTCTAGCATACAAGCACCTCTCCTCTCAAGATGCACCCACAATCTCTACTAGCATGCTTCCTCACCTTTGCGTCCCTTTGCTTCTCACCTTGGATGCGGCCTTAGCTTGCTTGCGCCGTCTATGCTCAAGAAGACAAACTCAAACCCTCATGCACCCTTCTCTTCTCAAGAAGTGCACCCTTCTCATCTCCAAACCCTCACTTGCTCTCTTCCTCTTCACTCAACTCTCTCAAGTGAACAATGAGCCTCCTTTTCCCTCCTTTGCCTCCTTTAGCCTAATCTCAAGGCTAACCTAGAAAACTAAGGGCCCAGATTAGATCTAAATCTAAGCCTTTCTCCAAAATGAATAGATGAGAATAGATCTCATAAACTCACTTAAGTTTTCATCGTTCACTTTATGTTTATTAATTCAATTTAAGTGAAATTAATGTCACTTTATGACTTGAGTGAATAAAGTCACTTTAGACTTAAGTGAATAAAGTCAAAGTGAAATTATAACATAAAGTACAAGCATGAGAGTAATACTTTCCCCCCTTATGTTAAGAGACTCACAAACACAAGGGGACCACTTTCCTTGGTACCCAAATCTCAACACATCCGACCCACGTCTGCTCCATGCGACGGTTCTAGCATTAACAACAATCTTCACGATCTGTGCAACGATGTTCATCTGTTGTTTACCTTAGCTCACGAGCCTGATGTAGCTCTCGTGGATGTCTAGTAGTTGATTCAACAACCCACGATTCTCCTTTTGCGCGAAGCGAATCCACACGATTTCCTGTGCTGCAACCACTCTCTACAACATATCTCCTGTTCTCTGTAGCTCAAGGGCTTTGCAGGCTCCTTTGCCAGCCAAACCTCAACAAATTTGTGCAACTACAACAATAAAATGATGGCTGCAAATTCTTTGACCCACCTCACTCCTAGTGACCCGATCCACATTCTGTAGCAACGATCTTAGTAATCCATACGACGTACCGATCCGTACTGTACGATCCTCTCTTTTTTGTGATTAACCCCGCAACTTTTGTAGGCAAATTTTTTTCCTGCGTTGCAAATATCTTGAACTCGTGTGAATCTGGCTTTCGTCCTTCAGAACCACAACTCTGATACCATGTTGATTTTTAGAACCCAACACTCGGTTAATAGTCCCAAATGAAATCACCTCATTAATTAAAAGCACAATTGAGTTTTAACTAAACATCGAAATCATTAACAACAGAAACCAAACACATTTGCACACGATATTTTCGGGTAAACAACCCCTGGAAAAACCCTTATGGGAAAACCAGATCTGTGATGATTTTATTAAATAAAATTAGGGCTTCCTTCCTGGGATAATGGCCCTTTTGATGAATACATTGCAACAATAGCCTAGCCCTCTTGGAAGCTACCTCCTTGCTGCCTTTCCTCAGTACCCTGCCCCTGCACACCTGAGTGCTCACTCACTCTTTGTGTACCATCACTATCTTGTGTGTCTCATCCTCTTACCTAGGCTGCCTTTTATTACATTGAGTTATCCCTAAGTCAAAACTCTAGATCTCCTAAAGTGATCAGTGACCGAGATCAAATCTCCCGTTCACTTTAGATTTGACGACTAGGACTTAATTTAACTCACTTAAGTTACTGATGCCAAAACTTAGGCATTTAACTTAATTAATCTAAAAACGCATTCACTTTAATAATTACACATAAAGTGAACTCCTAAGGTTTCCTAGGAGGTTACAAGGATGACTTTCACATGCTAGACACAAGCCAATGTTGAAGTACTTGTCTGATTCTACAAACATCAACAATAACTTCATTGTTTACAAAATAATCCATAATAAAGACAATGTACTAAGTTCTAGAGACTACTTCTGAACAGGACAAAGAAAAAGAGATATAGTATATAGTAGCAAGTACTAAGTACTATGTAGTAAGTTTTCCTCTTGCCGCGAGAAACTTCTAGTTTCTTTTTCTGTGATCTTTGAAGAAGAGGAGTAGGATTAGGTGGTTGTGTTCATGGAACACGGTCAATAGGCTGAATGGCCCCCACGTGACAATGGATGCTGTGAAGATAACAGGAAAAATGATGCATTTGGAACCTTGCTAGTGAATGAAGGTGGCAAGTCTGCTCCAGGAATATGATCACCATCATGATCACCCAAAAGTTCCGCTTCCAAGTGTGCTTTAAAACCATGGTTCTATCCTCAAAATTAGTCTCCTTTGAATTGTTGTCCCAAGTTACATCTCTTTTAGAATTATCATTCTTCGCTGCATCACAATAATGGGACAACAACCTCAAGTTGTAATGCACATAAATCAAGCTTTCTGCTTTGTCGACATTCGAGCTCTTTCTATTTACATTGTGGATGAAGCTATAGGTGCTCCAATACCTCTCTACAAAAGAGGTGTTAACCACCAGATAAAGCACCTTCACTTCCAATTTATGCAAATACATGGTAGAGGAGCCATATGTGTTCCACCATTTGATAGATTCCAACCTGTCTTGATCTTTGGTTGCATGCAAGTTTCCAAAGACTCCATGCTCACTGATGTACTTTCTCAATTCGCTTCGTACTTGAGAACACTCCTCTTCCTCAGGTACCAACTTGTCTAATGCAATCATATATCCATTTTGCACCTCTGAATCTATGTGTGGTTTTCTCCTAACATCACCCCTAGGTGATGGTTGGGCCAACCAAGATGGAGAATAATATTTTTGTGTACGGACATATGCTAGGGCATGGAGTGGAACATTCATATTATCCCACATTTTGACCACATGTTTACGTATATGATTATACAAGATCACATCCCTTGACTCAACAATGTCTTTGATTTGGCCTAGCATGCTGTCCATCTGCTCATACACCACCCCAATCACCGGCTGTTTTGTATTTGGAAACTGAATCATACTGTAAATGGCTTGGGGAACTACAGAATATATTGAATCTGTTGCCAAACTGAACGTCAAGGACCATGTCCTCCACCTCCTGAAAGTAAATTCTGTCAGATGTGGAAGTAGCCCTATCTTTTAAATCCTGCCATGAATCACTCGAGACCATACTAGTCAATGCCTTGCTTACCTTCAAAAGACACCTGAAGGTGAGATAATAAGTACCAAATCCAATCTTTGCAATCTTTAGTAACTCCAACTTGGAGTGATCGCAGAAAATGAAGTGGGCCATGTTATGATTGGTAATGAATCTTATCATCTTCTTCCCTCCCTTGTACTGTCATTTAGGAAGTCTTTGGGGGTGAGGATGAGGCTGAGGGTGAGGGTGCGAGTGGGGGTTGAAGGTGTGCATTTGACCATTCAAAAATTATTAATTTGTTTTTAGTTAAATTACCTTAATTTTTTTTTTAATTTCAGATTTTGTCATGTTATTTAACGATGCAATATGTTTTGCCAAGAATTTAAAGTAGGCTTTTGGTCTGAACCATTCACATCGATGGGTGAAAGTAAATAATGTTGTCGAGATAGTAATATTAAGAGTGCTCAATGCTGGGTATTTTGAGTCAATGTTGATTGAAGAGGATCTTTTTTTTTGTATAATAGCTCAGAAAGTTTTCTGAAAATCTTCAAATAATGGCTACAGTAAAATGGTAGATCCTGCAGACAGCTTGTAATATCAAGAATCATCATATTGTTAATACCACTGTTGTGCAGGACAAATACATCAGTGAGGTGTATAATAAAAACAGGTTTCATTATATATGGACATGTTCATTGGACTATTGTTTGCATTCTGTCTAAAATAGCATATTACAAAGGCATTTTTAAGATAAGGTGTTGCAACAATATTTATAGATGGAAGAATTACATCTAGATAGTCAAATGTGGTCTAAACATTTGTGGGTTGATCGTCTTATGCAGGGACAAAGATTGCTCTCGCTAAACGATGCAGAATTGACGCAACTTAATGCCATTGTGGCAATATTAAAAGACACTTCTCATTTTCACACTAGTGCTTTTGCTGACACCGATATGAATATTTTTATAAAGTTGCTTACTTCATGGCCTGTTCAAATGTTATTTCCAGGTTAGCTAGTAAATCTCCAAGATGGATAAAATGGTTCAATTTGTGCAGTTGTCATATTGGACTCTCTTTTGTGTTATGATTTCCTTTGTGTAATGGCAATCTTTGACATTTATGGATTCCTACACTGCAACAGATCTAAAAAATGTATCCATTAGCATCTGTATAGATAGGCATAAGTATGAACAAGGAATCCCTGTATTTTAGGAGTGGATTTCATGGACTTGGATTGGGAAGCTTCTCTATATGTCAGATGAATCCCTTGTACATAATGAAATTATGTTCAAAGGGTCTTGATAACCATGTCTTCACTCCACTAGCATACACAACAATTTAGCAAAGCATAATCGACCCAAACAAATAGAAGCAAAACTTAGAGGAGATTTGATGATGGAGCCTATGCTTCAAGATTTAGCATTAAAGTCCAAAATCAGACTTGTACAACCCAAAATCCACGTGTGTCTCAAAATCTCTCATCTCTTTGTTGTACAAGTGAGGCAAATGAGTTGTCTGTTAATACACAATTCACCTTCTAGAGGCATCCACTAAAATATAATAAAATATGTTGGCCGACATAGGTGACTTCCTGAAATACATCCATGAGGCAACATAAGAGGACCATTATGGACAATAATGACTCAACGCCCTAGAAAGGTGCCATTAAAGCTTACATTACATAGGTTGCAACTAGGCAATGTTACAGGTCCTAGCATTATGTGCCCACTGTTAGATATTGTAATGTTTATTTTATCTAAGGAGTATTTAATGCTAGGTACTAAAATAATAATATCATAATGTGGAAATAAGTCATAAGTCATACATAATAAATGAGATTTATGTTAATGTAAATTGGCCAAGTGGTTCCTAATCTGAAAAGAAGTATATGGAAAAAGTAATTATCCTATCCTTAATGTGACTTATGGTAGATAAGATTAGTCAAAACCTTTTCAAGAGAATGGATTGTGTAACCCTTCACAAAATAGTGGAATACTTTAGATATAATAGCAAAGGCTTTGAATGTTGGAGAGAGATTATTCAAAACACTACTTACATATTCTGAATCTTTTTTCGCTTTTCCTCTTGCTGTAATGATGTCAACCTTCATGTTGTTAAACCTGGAAATATACTCAATGTTGTCGAAGCCACCAATCTTGAGATTAGAAAGCTCATTTTTGAGCATATTGACCTGAGTAGTATTCATTGTTCCAAGGAGTGTCTTGAAGGTATCCCATATTTCTTTTGCAGTTTTATTGTCCTTGCGCTGATGAATTAGAGTTGGCTTGACATATATGGTGATTAGCCTGAGAGCTTCATCCTTTTTCAAACATATGTGGTCACAGCTGTCATCATCGTAGGAGGAAGGGTTTTTTCCAAATACATCAATAAACCCTTGCTCCAAAGAAGTGCAGTGATTTGGTCTTCCCAAACATGATAAGTAGCCCCATTCAAGTGGGAAAGCAATGATTTTGAGTCCATTGGGTTCAATAGCAGCAAAATTAAAAGCCTGAGTACGAAAGAATAAAGTCTTCAGAAGTTTCCCTTGATAGATCCAAGAGGTACTAGGTGTTTCAAAGAAAATCTGCAATATGCTACCTCCTACAGAGCGAAGGAAGAAAGAGCACTGGCTTTGCAAGAGGGCTTAAGTGATGCTACAACCAATTTTTTCTGGATCAGCTGCTGAATTAGGAGTGATTCACAGCCGCTTGAATACCATGTTGAGATTCACACGAGAAAGGATCGAACAAAATCACCACAAAACCCTGATTATGGAATACGAGAAAAATGTACTAGCACTGGGGAAGCACCATGCTTGAAGATAGATCAACTGAAGAGAGCACAGCCCTAGGAGATAGAAAAACAGCCAAGAGAGAGACTATGCTAAAGAGAGAGAAACCCACTCACAAAAGACTGCAAGACTAGTAGGTGCCCTTAGGCAAGTCAATTTATTAAGAATAAGGGGTGCTTTCCAAAGAGCGGTTATGAGCGTAGGTTGACTAGGTCGGCCTTAGCTAAAATTACAAATATAATTAATGTTACAATACAAGGTTGGCCATGGCCGAGAGTGAAGATTACACCCTTGATTTGAGCAATGATCATTTGACACATCCTTTTGTAAAGCATCTAACCAGTAAAGGTTGTCTTCCATCAAGCTGAAAGTTAAAATTAATTTATCATGGCTTAGTTAAGATGATGAAATGAGCATATGTTGAAATTCTCAATCATTAAAATTTAGTTGCATGAAATTGACGTGGCATGCTTGAATCAGCAAGTGATGATATATATCGTACGTAGCATAAGAAGCTGCATTTGAGAAATTATGTATTCATGACTAACTTTTATTTATGTCACTTTGTACAGTGCTTGACATTGTCAAAATGGTGGTTCTTCATCCTCATGGGGCAAACCTATTTGTCAACTGTCTGCAGAGTGGAAATGGTACTTCTGCTGTTCTTCTTTATAATTTCTTTATATGTGCCTAAACTTTATTACAACGCTAGCAATGTCACATTTACAAATCATTTTCTTCAGTGGTATTATATGGACTTTTGAGCATTGTAAAAAGGAATATAAAGCTACTCCACTTGAAGATTCTGCACTAGTATTGTTGGTGTTTTGTTCAAGCAATTTACAATTCTTTTACTCAGATTCATATACTGTTTCAGAATTTACTTTTAGCTGAAGATTTACTTGCCTATGTGTATGGGGAATGTTATCGCACAAGTTGTAGGTTGGGAAAAGACCGACCCAAACCACAAGATGGCGACAACTAAGAGAACACCTACCCACTGTCACCTCAGATAGGTATTCCCATCACTTTAGAGGTGAAGCAATCACCTCAAGGGGGAATCCTGGGTGATCCTAGGGGAAATGAGTCGAAAAGTGAGATGATGAAATGGATGCCCCTATAGGTCAAGTTGCTAAGTGGAAGATGACTTTGATGACACGTCTCGGAAATGGTTTAAGGTTGCCAAGTGGAAGAAAGTGTTTGTACCCGTCCGAGACACAAGAAAAGCCAACTGTACGAGCTATATGTTAGGTGGACAAGCAAGTTAAACTTGCTGTCCCTATTTGCAGCAGTCAACAGAGATATATATCAGCAAGAAACAATTAATAAAGCTGCTAGATAAGATGCTAAAAGTCACGTAAATGATGCAAGAGATAAGCTAGCTAAGCACTAGTATAATTCCAGTAATAAAGCACACGACATTAGCAATGAAACAAGGCTATAAGAAAGAGGTACTGCAGAGATATTATTCAGCCTTGTGGCTGTAGCAAAGAAGTTGTTACAACGGAAAAATCAGACACCAAAAATCACAAGTAATCCACCCAAAAGATGCGCTAGGACTAGTAGATTATAGGGGTAGATTATTAGCAACATCTGATGGTTGAATTGTAAGTTATAAGTTAATAAAAGAATGATTTTGCTGCAGCCCTAATGGCTGTAGCTTTTAAGTTGTTATAGCTCCAAGAAGATCAAGAGAATTAGGATGCCCTAGAGGGTTTAACAACCTCAAGGAATCCACAAAAGTTTCCAACTTGAACAAGATTGATATCTCACCAAAACACGTTTACCAATGCAAACAATTTGTTTCTCCAATGCAAAAATTTCAGATTAGTGCCTTTAAAATATGGGTGAATGGAGTCTTTGAAGTATGAGCTAGACCAACAAAATCCCTCGGGGTGTAAATCCTCTTACTCCCTAGGGCATGCCAAACAAACTAGGGTAAAATTAGGAGGGCGTACACACTCATACTTCTCCTAGCAACCCTTGCAAAAATTGGCTTATAAACTTAGCAAATAAGATGAAGCTTAATGGAGGGTGTATACAACATACTCCTCCTAGGGTTTCAACCAACAATGACCAAGAACAAGCAAGAAAGAACTAACAAATGCAGATTTTTCTTACCAATTCCAGGAGAGAGAAATCAAACCCTAGTTCAGTAAGCAAATTACCATCCAAGAGAAAGACATAAGCCTTCTAGAGGGGCGCACCACTTTAGCTTAAGCATTCACCAAGAAATATCACCAAGAAGCATTTGCACAAGAGAGAGATACCAAAAATGCCCAAGAGGGCGCAAATTTCAGCCAATATGTCTTCTTACAATGGGAGAGCTATGATCCAAATGAAATAGAGTTGATCTCTATTTATACAAAATGTTTTAAAACATGTTTGTCCACAAAACTTAGAATAAAACACAAGATAAGCGGTCAACTCCCTTACCTTGCTCCTTTACAAAAGTAATATTATTTAATTCATAGTTTGCACATAAGAGAAATCCTAAAAACAAGATGTCACCCCTTTTTTGGGCAACATTTGGCACTTTTGGTCAAGTCGTTGAGTTGGAGGAGGGAGCACAAAGACAATGAATATGCCCTCCTAGGATTTCAAGTCAAATGCATTATGATGAGTAAATCAAATCAATAAAAGAGCCATCCAAGCATGTACATCTAGACTACCTCGTCAAAATAAACAAGTGCTCAAAGACCCTATGCAATTTGTCAAGTTTAGCTATGGGAGGGTTGACAAAGCGACCTATTGGGTGAATTGTTCCTAAAGTTTAGGAGTGTTTCCCGAGGGGATTGTTATCGCGCAATTTGGACTTGCCCAAAAGCCAAAGGAAAGTGAACAATAAATTGGCGTAACATGAGGTTGTCCTATCACTGTCACCTAAATAAGAGATCTCTTTCTCTTTAGGGCTAGTAGCCCAGGGGAGACGCCCCCAATGACCTGGGGGTTTGAGAAGGCAAAGATAATAGTGTCAAGAAAGTTCTTCCCCTCTCGCAAGTCACTCTGATCAAAATGTCCCAAAGGTTTTAATAAGATGAAGCAAAGATTTGCTTAAGTGTACCTGCCCAGAACAAGACGACAAGAAAAATACTATTTGCAAGTACTAATTGATATTAGTGCTTCATAAAACCTTGGACTTTGAATAAAAGTAATAAGCTGATATAAAAGATGAAGCAACAGAAATACTTATAACAACAATGTATATATAATGATGGCTTCACAATTATGCCTTAAATAAGCTTCTATAATGACCAAAAATGATAACCTAAAATTGACAATATGCTAGTATTTGTCAGAAGCAAAGAAGACAATGTAAAATCAGCTCTAACACTTGCTTTTAGAAGCTTTCACTGCTGTCATATATGGCTGTAGCTTTCTTTTGGAACAACAACAAGATAGTTAGTAAGTTAGTCTAATCTAAGGTTAGAAATGGTTAGTAGAGATCTTGAGGTAGATGGTTTGAAGGTTGTTTTCATCAATCAATCAAATGTAAGATATGAACTAGTGCCTTTAGGGTAAATGGAGTCACTTTTGCAGAAGCAATCTTTGGGAAACAAATGATAATAGGTGAACTAAAGACAAGAGGGAGGATGGTTGAGGTGTTAGTAACCTAAGGCCTCAATCATCCAAAACGCTAGAAGGAAAACGACTACTAGGAAGTAGGTAACCCTAGGCCCTAGCGGTTTTCCTTCTTCTCTAGGTCAAGCTTGAAATAAAATAAAAGCTTAATGAAGCAAAAGTACTAGAGTGCTACTAAAGTAGGGCTCTAGCATATGCTTCAATGGAGGTGTCTACTAGCAAAATCAAATAGGTGGAGAGCTATTGAGAGAAGGATAATAACATGTGCTTTTCTCCTAGGGTTTCACACTAGCAATTTCATAATCTCATAAATGAAAAGTAAAAGATACCATAACCATTCAAAGAAAGAAGGATTGCAGATTTCTACTTACATTCACCAAGAATAATATAGTCACAAGCCCTAGTTGAAGACTTTCCACCATGAAAATGCAAAAAATCACCAATAAAAGCTCCCTCCAAGAGTTGCGCACCACTTAGTTCAGCCAATAAGCCTTAAAAGGGCCGAATTTTAGATCTTACACTTGTCTCTCAGGAATACAGGTCGATTATAAAGAACAAGGTTTGGGACATTGT
>ML780624.1:1038489-1067029 GCA_009831015.1 Picea engelmannii
CCTGTTATACTAATCCTGTATGTTGATGATCTCTTTCTAACAGGAGATGAAGGGCTAATAGCCTGGTGTAAGAGGGAGCTAACCTCAGAATTCGAGATGAAAGACTTAGGCTTGATGCATTACTTCCTAGGATTGGAAGTATGACAAAGACAGGGCGAGATATTTCTGGCACATGGAAAATACACAGTGGATGTACTAAAGTGGTTTGGTATGATGGATTGCAAATCCATGTCCACTTCGATGATTACCAACCTGAGGAAGCTGCATGATTCTGATACAGTTCAGATTTGGTGGATCCCACCATGTATAGGCAACTGATTGGATCATTGTTGTACATGATCCACACTAGGCCAAATATATGCTATGCAGTGATTGCAATGAGTCAGTTCATGACTGAACCGAGATAGAGACACTGGGTGGCAACAAAGCACATCTTGAGATATCTCAGAGGGACCATTACTTATGGTTTGAGATATACATCCAGTGGTGGTTTATTTCTGCAAGGGTATGCAGATGTTGACTGGGCAATAAGCCCAGTGGATCGGAAGAGTACTTCCTAATACTGCTTCAGTTTAGGATCCTCTATGATCTCTTGGTCAAGCCGGAAGCATGGATCCATTGCACAACGTACAGTAGAGGTTGAGTCCATTGCAACAAGTGATGCTAGCAAGGAAGCAGTATGGCTCAAAAAATTGGTTTCTGGGTTGTTTGGTGACAAGCTCGAGACGACGGTGGTTCACTGTGATAATCAAAGTTGCATAAAATTGACAGAGAACCCGGTATTTCACGACAGGTCAAAACATATTGACATGAGGTACCACTACATCCAAGATTTGGTCCAGAGAAAAAATGTAAAGTTACAGTACATAGCCACGAGCGAGCAGGTAGCTGATATCTTGACCAAGCCTCTGACCTCGAGACAATTTGTGCAACTGAGAGGCAAGCTTGGTGTGGTTGAGAATGAATCCCTTGCTGAGAGGGAGTGTTAAATTTGGCAGCATCGACAGGCATTCTCCAATGAGAGGCCATATGGGCCACCCTGAGGCTAGCCAGGGAGATTTGGAGAATCAACCAGTCTTGTGAGGTATTGACAAAAGCCAGGGGGAATGTACAACCTCTGTGAGTCAAACCAAAAGTCAAGACGACCGAGATGCTATGTGAGTCTAATACAAAAGTCAGGGGGAACGTACAACCTCTGTGAGCATAGACAATCTAGTGCAAAAGTTAGGGGGAATGTACAACCTCTGTGAGCATAGGCAGACTAGTGCAAAAGTCAGGGGGAACATACAACCTCTGTGAGCCTAGTCAAACCTTGTGAGCCATGAGCAAAAGTCAAGGCATCTAGCAAAAGTTAGGTTGAATATAAAATTCCTATGAGGTAGAAACAAATGATATTCCTAATATTGCAAATGATATAAGTGTATTGATCTAGTGTGTTGGCACATGTAACATTATCCACCATGAAGAGAATTTCAAATTGCCTTGTAAAGAGTTGAGTTGTAACTTAAGTCTTAAGTCTAGTTCTATTTTAGAACTAAAGTGTAATGCTGAGTTGCAACTGAAGTATTAAGTCTAGTTCTATTTTTGAACTAAAGTGTAATGTTGAGTTTTAACTGAAGTCTTAAGTCTAGTTCTATTTTTGAACTAAAGTGTAATGTTGAGTTGTAACTGAAGTCTCAAGTCTAGTTCTATTTTCAAACTAAAGAGTAATGCTGAGTTGTAATTGAAGTCTCAAGTGTAGTTCTATTTTTGAACTAAAGCATACTAGTCTCAAGTCTAGTTCTATTTTCAAACTAAAGTGTAATGCTGAGTTGTAACCAGTCTCAAGTCTAGTTCTAAGTTCGAACTAAAGTATGAAGCTGAGTTATGATTAACTCATGCAAACACGTTACTATTTCGAGTCTCTCCTCTTCTCCTCTTCAGCCTATATAAGTAGAGGTCGACCCCTCTCTTCAATACAGTTTTGAGATGCAGGTTAAGGGTGAAGAAATAGAGGCAAACATATCAGTGATAAAGAGACAACATACCAAAGAAGCATATCAACGCTATATATCAACAATAGAAGCAACATATCAGAGGTGTATTTCAGCAAGGTCTTTTAGGTCTTTGTCAGGTCAGAGTCATCTTGGCAAGCTCTTTAAGAGCAGAACATTCATGGTGGATATTTGTAAGTGATCTTACATTATTAATGCAATAAAGGAATATCGTTTGCTGGGGTTTTTGTCCCTGTACAGGGTTTCCCCAGGGTATATGTGTTGTTGATGTGCATGCTTACTCATCTACATAGTTATTACTATGCGATTATGATTTGGTATTGTTTAAGTGTATTAAGCTGGATTCAAAGTGTTGAAGAAAATAAAAGAATTAATCCGCATAAGAAATCAAGCTCGAAATTTAACACTTAGAAGCCTCTCTATTCTTTTGATCCCTTCTTTGCAGAGATATGGGCTGTTGTGCAACATCCCAATGAGGTCAGTCAAATGCCATTTTTGGATTATACAATTAGAGATGGGTGGCTATATAAACTCAACCAGTTATGTGCCCTAGCTTTTGAAGATCGTCTTACTTTGATTAAAGAGGCTCATGCTTCCTCTTATGGTGGCCATTTTGGGTCTCTAAGAACAATTAATCACATGCAACGATATTTCTTTTGGCCTTCTATGACTCGTCAAGTGGAGCATTTCATTTGTCCTTGTGTAGTCAACATAAACCTGCCAATCAAAAATTTGGTTTGTATCAATCCCTTCCTCTTTCTTCTCGCCCTTGGGACTCTATTTCCATGGATTTCCTTAGTGGTTTACCTATGACCCTACACAAAGATGATGCTATCTGGGTTATTGTTTGTTTTTTCTCCAAGATGGCTCTTTTTATCCCTTGCAATAATATCACTATTGCTACCCAAACCGAAGACTTGTTCGTTCATAATGTTTTGCCACACTTTGGCCTTCTTGCTAGCATCATCTCTGATCGTGATGCTCACTTTCTCAACACTTCTGGAAAACATTGTTCGATTTACTAGGTTGTCGACTCAAATATTCTACTGCCTTCCAGCCCCAAACAGATGGCCAAACCATGGTAGTTAACCATATCCTTGTCCACGCTCTTCACATTCAATTTGCTAAAACCAAATAGTGGGATACCACCTTCCATGTCATTCAACATAGTTATAATCGTGTTGTACATCTTTCTACTGGGATCTCTCCTTTTAACCCCTTATGAACTTCCTCTCACCTTGCAGGCTGCAACCTTTTGGCACTACACACCAACAGAAAGAAGAAACATCCGCCCTTTCATTTTTGCAGAATCTAGCACACAAACATGCCCAATTCTTTGAAGCACTAAAGGCAACCCAACAACACTACAAAGCTCGCCATGATGCTCACCGTTGCCCTATGGTTTTTACTCCTGGTGATAAAGTCTAGTTTTACATGGAACGTTGACGTTTTAAATCCCAAGTCATCACAAACTGAAGCCTCTCCGCTATGGCCCTTATACCGTTCTCCAACGGATTTGGGACAATGCTTATCGCCTTGACTTCCCACCCCAGTTCAGAATTCATGATGTGGTGAATGTGCAAAGTTTGAAACACTATGAACCCCCATTGCTAGAAGATAATGTCATTGTCTCTCATAGTGTTGAGTTAATCCCTGATTTCCAGCCTCCCTTGCTACAAGACACCTTACTTGACTCTCGCCATACTACCACCCGTAATCAACATTATAGCTCTTACCTTGTTGGGCGCACAAGCCAAACTCCTGCTCAAGCTAAATGGTTTTCAGAAGTTGTCATGCACAAGCATTTTCCTCATTTATTGACAGAAGTGGGGACACTTCCAGGCTTAAATAGGGAGGAATTGGGAAACCCAATGGACATCCACGTGAATCCCAAGGAAGATGCACTCCGTTAGATTTTCTTGATTTACATAGTATTAGTGTTACTTGTGTTCTTTTACTTCATTACTTGTGTTCTTTTACTTCATTACCATTAACATATATATATATATATATATATATATATATATATATATATATATATATATATATATATCTATATCTATATCTATATCTATATCTATATCTATATATAATGTACTGAGCAGTAGCAGTGTAAACAAGAGACAAAAAGAACACGAGATTTATCTTGGGAAAACCCCAAATGGGGGAAAAAACCAACAACCTTTCTTAGATAGATTCCGTTCACAAAGCAAGTACAAACAGATAAACCCTAGCACAAAGGCTAGCTCAACCAAAAATACCACCACAATTGCAGCAACAACACCATACCAAGGTAGCACACCTCCTCAAGGAGTAGCGCACAAGAGAGAGATACCAAAAGACTGAACAGGAAGGAATTGCATCACTGTAGTTACTACGGCACCTTCTCCAAACTTGCACCTTGCTTTTGGGTGGATGAGAGAGTGTGAGTGAGTGAACAAATGATCCAAGATGTCCTCTATTTACAGTCTTCCTGGCCATTAGACTGGGCCGTCTTCTTCTCTGGAAAGGTGCCACTTCATTATTCTAATTCTTCAGGGTCGACTTCTCTTCTAGGGTATTTCAACATCTGTTCAATGGATCTCTTGCTTCTGGAATCTTCTCCGCATCTAAGAAAGGTCATCTAGGAGGGAAAGATCCTCCTATAGCTACCAAAACATCAACACTCCCTCTTAGCTAGGGAGGCATCTTTCACGATGTCTTCATCTAGTAGTCCACTGACTACTCTGCAATCAATTGGTAGCACACAACTGCCACAATGCCATCGGTAGCTCGAATCGTCTGTCACCATCTCTGGAATCAAGTAGCACTCAACTACTCCCAATGTGAACTAGTAGTCTCCATGGAAATCATCTAGTAGCGCACAACTATTACAATGCCATCTGGTGGAACATGACTGTGCCGATCCATAGTAGTACACAACTACTATCCAGAGACACAATGTCTCTCCCCTGCAATCAAATGATAGCTACACAAGCTACCACCATGCAATACAACAGTGTCTATGATTATGCAACAATCAGCTAGTGGCACACAACCACTACAATATGCACAACTATTACAATGCCATCTGGTGGAACATGACTGTGCCCATCCATAGTAGTACACAACTACTATCCAGAGACACAATGTCTCTCACCTGCAATCAAATGATAGCTACATAAGCTACCACCATGCAATACAATAGTCTCTATGATTATGCAACAATCAACTAGTGGCACACAACCACTACAATATGCCCTCAACCATAGTCATAGTCTGTCACCTCCATGACTATGCAACAATTAGCTAGTAGCACACAACTACTACAATATGCCCTCAGCCATAGTCAGGATCCGTATGACTATGCAACAATCAACTAGTGGCACACCGCTACTCATAGTTTTAAAAACCAAAACCGGTAACGGAACCGGTCGAGGGTCCAACTTGAACCGGACACGGAACCGGTAATGAACTGGTCGAACCGGTAATGAAACGGTCGAACAGGTTTTTTGAAAAATACATAAAATATTTAAATTTTAACGAAAAAAATATATTTTTAAGATTTTAAATCATGTTTCCAAAGCATTAGAGACAATTAGAGACAAAATATCCAAAGTATGCTCATGAATATATCAAAACGACACCAAGTGTAATACATATCTAGAGATCGGAACATAAATACATAATCAATGAGGCTCTAAATGGCATCTACAACATCAAATAACATACTAAGTTAGAGTCACTGATACTATAGGTGGGAATGCCAATGAAAAATACAAAATAGCCATAGGGTAGATACTAGAATCGTAGATGGAAGAATCTCATAGCTCTTGAGTCGTGACTGTCGATAGTCCTCCATGTCATAATCATCAAGATTGGCATCACTACCACTGCTCTCTCCTCCATCCTCCTCCCCTATATCCAATGCAATCCGTGCATTTGTTGATGTGGACTCTGGAGGATGACCCCTCAAGAGGATCACCATCATCAAAAGTGACCAGCTCTAGCACTAGTTCATTAAGATCCAAGTTGGCTAATGCCAACTCAACACTGTTGTTCAAATCCTTATCATCAGAAAACACATCCCACATATTTGTCTTTCCCTTCAACTACTCTTCTCTCTGCTTGTATATAAGACAGAGGTTGGTGTGCACATACACTACTAAGTCACCGGACACGACGACAAACTACAAAGAGAAGAGTTCAATATAAGAGTTTATACTTGAGTGAGGGTACATTTTTACTGGGGTCGTGACAAAAGAGTTCAACAATCAATGCCACCAACATCGAGGTACATAAAGGGCTTGGTTCTCTTGATTAAATGTCAGTTCCATACCCTCATACATGATGGAATCCAGTGGAAACATTGCAATCCTGCCAATCTTGAAATCCTGAAAACTGTTAAGTCTGCTGAATTTTGAATGGGACCTAAAATTCTACTTTCTCCATATTAAGTCCAATGAGGTTGGAACCACTCTCAAACATCCTGAAACAATTAATGGTAATGTTAAAAATTTAAGTAAAAGGATGAAAATGAAAGATAAAGGAGAATGTCACTTTTACTTAACATTACCATTAATTACTAGGGTGGGTAAAATGGAGGGGGTGGGGACCTCTTTAAATAGAATTAATAAGGCAAAATAACCCTCAACTGCACACCAAAACACCTTACAACTCCAACTTGCATGAGAAAACATGAGCCAAGTACTTCTTTGTTACTTAGGTTTTAGGTTTTAGGGGGTTTTAGGTTTCTGGGACCAGACCGACCGGTTTGAACCAGTCGACCATCAAACCGGTCAAACCAGTCGGTTCCGGTTCTGGTTCAACGGTTTTTAAAACACTGCCGCTACTACAATGCCATCAACCATAGTCATACCTATGATTATGCAACAGTTAGCTAGTAACACACAATTACTACAATATGCCGTCAACCGAAATCATAGTCAATGTCTCTATAACTATGCAACAATCAACTAGTAGCACACATCTACTACAATATGCCATCAACCATTGTTATAGTCTCATCCAGTAGCACGAAGCTACTCCCATAGTCTTCACGACTATGCGTGTGATGTTTCTTCTCTCATCAGGTCCGACAGTGCATTACCCCCTCAATCGCAAGACTGATCCAGGGAACCCTTGGCCAGAGGGGTTAGCTGTCATGAGAAGAAACAACACACCTCCCTTTCAACGAGAGTGGACATTCTACATCACGCTAAGCTTGTCTCTAGAGCACCTCGAGTCTTTCAGCTCCTAGTCAAATCAACATGACTAATAGGAGAAAGACTGCGCTTGGGCCATTCACCACTAGCCAAATCAGCATGGCTAATTGTGTGAGTGAATGTATCATTCTCCCTTGGTCGAATTAGCATGACCAATCTGGGAGAATGTCTGCCCGATGCTTGTTGATGTGTACTGGAGCTTCACAACTCCTTCTGCATCATGTCTTGGATGAAGTCTTGCATGAAAATTTCGACGCTATGCTGCTTCACGGCTTGCAATACTGGCTGCTATATACTCTGCCTTTGCTGTACCGAGTGCCACTAATGTCTGCTCCCTGCACAACCATGAGATCAAGCTGATCCCAAACTGATGAAACATTCGTAAGTACTCTTCCAATCCACTGCACTCCCTGCCCAGTCAAAGTATGTATATGTCTGGGTTCAACCATGTGTTGACTCAAGGTATTCAGTGCAAAACATATGTCCAGCTTGGTGTTAACCAGGTACATCAAGGATCCAATCAACCGTCTGTACATCGTGGGATCCACGAAATCTGAAGATGAGTCACTCAAGAGCCTCAGATTTATCGTCATGGGTGTGGTCATGGACTTGTAGTCCATCATCTTGAATCTCTATAGGATCTCAACAGTATATTTTCCTTGGCTAAGGAAAATCTCATCTGATCTTTGCCACTCCTCCAATCCCAAGAAGTAATGCATCAGACCCAGATCCTTCATCTCGAACTCTAAAGTGAGCTCCCTTTGAAGCTTGACTCCCTCTGAGTCTATATAATCTACGGAGTCATTTTCTCCCTCTGCATGTGCTGACATTTTTTGAAGTCTGATCTCCTATGATATGTTTCGGGGAAGTTGCTCCTCTCTATTGGGTCTTGAGGGCTGGCTCCCTCTAAATCTAGCTCCTTTATTACATGGATGTGTACAACTCTTATGTCTAGATAGTCTGCTCCATGTCTTAGCTAGGGACCATCTGAATTGTTGCCTCTTGCAACTGACATTATAGCTCCCTCTGTGACCTGCCCGGAACAAGAACCAAGAACAACAACATCTCCATGGTAGCCTCCATGGAATTTACAAGATAACCTGCCTGGAACAAGGTCAACAACCAAGAACATCTCCTAGACGAGATCAATTTATCTTGTAAACAAGTGCATTATTAATATGATCATTCACCTAATGGTAGTCGTACCAACAATAATCAAGTGTTTACTAATCTAGTAATAATAATAGCAATAATAGAATTCTAGAGATTGCTATTCTAGTTACAACACTTACTTAAACTGCAACAATATAAAGAAATATCAAACCTGATCTGCAAACCTGAAGTTTAGTTGCTGCTGTCCCAATTGGGTTGTCTTCTATAGTGTCGTGATCTTGTGCTTGGAAGCACTACTGGCTAAAGGACATACTCTTCATCCTGCTCTTTAGCATCTGTTACATGTGCATGATGCTTCTTCTTTCCCTTTTCATATTTAAGAGGCAGCATAATGTCCCATCTCCTTGCAGTTGTAGCATCTGATATTTGACACATCCTTCCTGTGGCGTGGTTTCTTAGGCTTCTTCGGGTTGCCTTCTTCCCTTTCCTTTCTCTTCTTTACTTGGGCAACAAGTGCTTGATTTTCATCATCATTAGTCTTCTGTGATTTGGGTATCAACCTAGATTCCTCTTGGGTGCAGTCTTCCCATAGCTTGTTGAACTTGGGTAATTTGCTTTTGGCGGAAATCCCTTGAACAAATGGATCCCAAGAGGAGGGAAATCCATTGAGTGTAGTAAGCACGAGTTTAGCGTCTTCTACTGGATCTCCAATGGCTTCTAACTGGTCCTTGATCTGGGAGATCCTCATGAAATAGTTGGCTATTGTTTTTGATCTATTCATGGTCACGTTTCTGAGTTGATGCCATAGAGTAAGCTTTCGATTACTTTAATAAATTCTGGTTAGGGCATCAAACATTTCCTTTGGTGTCTTCAGTTCTAATACATTAGGTATCAGATGATCCTTTATTGAGTCTGACTAGTTCCTCTTGGCCTTGACCTCATTCTTCCTGAACTTTGCTTTGGTGTCTTCTTCTTCTGGTTCTGGAAGCATTTGCTTGATATGATCCAATAAATCATTCTCTTCTAGAATGAGAACTCTGTGCTTCCAGGATTTGAAGTTGTCTGCTCCATCCAATCTATCTTCAACTCTCATGATGGTTGACATTTTTCGTTGGTAGAAATCCTAGCCCTGAAAAACCTCAATTTTTCAAACTTCACCAAACTGCACGATTAGGGTTTTAGGGGGTGCGCAAGTGTAGGGTGCACTGCTCTGTGAAAGAATTATCCCCAACGTCCTTGGGATATTGCTTAACGAGCTTGACAAAGTATTGCAGTTGCAAGGTGCTGCTGTAGCGATCTTCCTTCCAGTGGTCAAACTGTTCTGAAGGTAACCAACTTTGATAGTAGATACCATGTAAGATTTTCTTTATTTACAGAGCATTAGTATTACTTGTGTTCTTTTTACCTCATTACTGAGCAGTAACAACATAAACAAGAGACAAAAAGAACACAAGAGATTTATCCTGGGAAAACCCCAAAATGGGGGAAAAAACCAACAACCTTTCTTAGATAGATTCCGTTCACAAAGCAAGTCCAAACAGATAAACCCTAGCACAAAGGCTAGCTCAACCAGAAACAAGGTAGCGCACCTCCTCAAGGAGTAGCACACAAGAGAGAGATACCAAAAGATTGAACAAGAAGGAACTGCATCACTGCAGCTACCGTGTCACCTTTTCCAAACTTGCGCCTTGCTTCTGGGTGGATGAGAGAGTGTGAGTGAGTGAACAAATGAGCCAAGACATCCTCTATTTATAGTCTTCTTGGCCACTAGATTGGGCTGACTTCTTCTCTGGAAAGGTGCCACTTCATTATTCTAATTCTTCTGGGCCGACTTCTCTTCTAGGGTATTTCAACATCTGTCCAATGGATCTCTTGCTTCTGGAATTTTCTCTGCATCTAAGAAAGGTCATCTAGGAGGGAAAGATCCTCCCACAGCTACCAAAACATCAACACACTCCCTCAGCCAGCTGGATTCTTGGAAGGCTCTCTCTCTCAGCTTATTGGAGGACAAGAACAGCTGGGCACAAGTCCCAAGGATGTAGATCTAACTAACTAGCTGATAGAAGCTAGCTGTAGCTTGACCCATTCAGGCCATCATGTAATAACAGGAATATATATAAGCCTGCCTCCTATTCTCAATAAAGCGATTGTCATTTTGCTCTTAGTTTGGTTATAGTATTCATGTCTTCATATTCTAGTAAAATCCCTGAGTATTGTTATTGTAGATCAACCTTAAATCTGATTGTTATTATGATTATTATGATTATTATTATTATTTATGGTTATGGATTATTTGGGTTTCTTGTCCTTTTATTTGTGATGTCTCTGCATAATGGCTATCAGGTCTGTTACATTTTACATTTCAGAAACATTATGCTGATATGGTCTTATACACTAGTGGTAGTCACTACAGTTTGTGTTAGTCACTACAGTATATGTTGGTGTCAAGCACAGATACACTGGATGAATAATTTCCGGCTATATTTAAGCACTAATTGTTGTTCCTGACTATGCTATAAATTTAGTATGCAATTGAATCTAAAGCTGCATACACCATTTTATTTTTCTCTCCTTTCTTAATGGTATGCACATAATCGCCTATAAGAGGCAATTCTGTCTTACATGTTTGACTTGTTTGGCCTGTTTCTTGGATTGTTTATTCTGTAAGTAAATAATATAATTTTGGGGTGACAGTATTACAATGAAAATTGAACATAACGGTCTTTGTTAATATTCTCTCTTGCTGACAGCGACTAATATACTGTTCTGACAGATATTCTAATGGACACTTTTAGGAGGGCTACGTCTGCATCTGCTTTGGCTGCAAATCAGTTAACAAGTATACGAGTAGTTGTGAATTCCTTTAAGCATGCGTGTTTTAGAACATGGCTAGTTCATCATCGCAGTGAGGTGAGCTCATATGTATTTAATTTAGTGTGCGACATTGTTCCCTGTCTAGAACTTCCCAGGTTATTAGAAGTATAATTTATTCATGCTGTTATTTTATTGGTCTTAATTTGTAGCTTACTAATCCTTTTAACATATGTACCTGTCCTATCTTGTAATATAAGCATTGTGTAGATATTAAATTTTTCTGCACAATCTAGGATAGAATTGGGCATGGGATAAGGTTAATAAATCTATTAACCTTTGAATATCAATGGATTTGTATCCTGCTAAAATCTGGCTTTTTCTTGAACAAAGAAGTAAAGGTGTTTGGGTATTTTATTGGGATTAGGTAGACAATTTTGACTCTCCTTTTGTATCAACTTTTGCGATGACTTGTTAGATGCTCATATCCCCACTATTTTTTCATATTGTCTCTGCTGCAATGCCTTTTGCTCAGTATTTTGTCCCCAAGTTAACTTTTTTCCATGGAAGCCGTTATGTCAAACACCTTTCTCACCAATTCACTGTGATGAATCTTGCCACTAGGAAATGTTTTGGTTGTCGTACTGTGCATTTTATTTATTGGATCCAAACGATCTACTGTTTGAGTGGCATCCTTCAAATTGTTCTACTGTATATTGTTCTTGTGTGATGTCTAAAATGTGACTTGACTCCAATAAAAAGAGATTTCCATCATTGGAATATGACCTAACTATTGCCCCGTCGCCCAACAATGCTATAAAAATTATGTTTGTCAAGATCTTTCTTTTTTTCTGGGGGAAGTGCATCTTCCTATATAAAATTGATAATAAATTTACATCAAATGTTAGATGAAGAGGATAAAGGTCAGCCAAAGAATTCTATCTCGCAATTTTAATCAGTCTAACTTTGCTTTTTTATGTAGCAGATTCTTGACCTTTTCTCAGAGTGTTGTTCATCCTCAAACAAAAATATTCGGCTATCATACTCTACCTTGATGCTCAAGTAAGTTTTTAAAGTGAAATTGTCTAAAGCATAACTTTTACACTAGTTAAATTTTCTTCTAGCATTGCATCTTATTTGTTGATTATTTTTGAAGAGAACGAGAACTTTTTTGCGATGCATGTAATACATTGAGTTACAACATTTTGCAATTATTTATTTAGGATCCTCCAGTAACTTTTACACTAGTTAAATTTTCTTTTAGCATTGCATCTTATTTGTTGATTATTTTTGAAGAGAACAAGAACTTTTTTGCGATGCATGTAATACATTGAGTTACAAAATTTTTCAATTATTTATTTAGGATCCTCCAGTAAAGCCTTGAATTATTTACATTGTATCACTTATTTTGGAGTTCCAAGAAAATTGCAAAATGCATTTCAAATAAAACAAAAGCTTTTCAGTGTAGCAAAACTAAATTCCATTGTTGTCTTAATAAGAACCCCCAAGTGAACAGATTTCTTTCTTTACTTTTGTTGCCTTGAAGGCTTTAATATTTTTGGTTGCTGTTTAAAATAGGGAGTGAGTACCATTAATACCAAGAGAGGATGATACCACTCAATTGGGTGAAAATAGCATACAGGGTATTCTTTACTTTAAGGGATCTAAACTGGTTGTAGCTTTTGCAATGTAGTTTTCTTCTACATCTTGTTGAAGAAAATTTCTTCAATAGGGAGGTGGTAAAAAATGGTAGCATTAGCAAGACAGTTCAAACGCCTTAACCAAGTTTCCTCTAAGTGATATGTGCTATTGCGAATGCTGTTTTTGCCTGTCTAACAAGAAATATTGGTAGTGTTAAAATAAATTACTTTTGTTGAAATTGTAGTTTATATTTCATTAAAAGTCGATAAACATGTACATCAAGATCCATATATCTAGGAGCCAAAGAGTGGGCACAATGGATTCCCAAGTTGTCCATCCCAGGAATGCAGAAAATTCTCTCAAATTGAACAAAGATGCCACCTCATGAAATGTTGCACTGCAATGTTGTCTCCACAAGAAAATTAATCTTGTCATCTAATCACATCCCACATGCTCCCACTAGCTTGTCAGAGCATCCACTTGTCTCCAAACAAAATTCCCTTACAATGGAAGGGATCAACACAGAGCATAATATATTCAACAACTATCTAGGTCTACAATCTTTTGGCATTTGAACAATTCCACAACACATGCTTAATTGTTTCAAGTCTTTGACAAACCACACAACATCTATTAGTGAAACTAGAGTGATGTAACCATTCCTTAACTATGGGACTATTATGGATAGCAAGCCCTTCCAGTACACATTTTAAAGGAAGAATAAGACTTCTAAATGCCTTGACGTCCCTTGATCCACTTGAATTCAATATCATTGATGTTTCATGTCATATTTTTAGGTACATTACAATCAAATTGAATGACCACATCTTAGAATAGAGTTCCTTGGAGTGATAATTTGTAAAAGGCCTCCCATAAAACCAAGGTCGGTCATTCCAAATGAACCCATGAACATTCATATTCAACTCAAACTATAAAATTTTTAGTATTGGCTAATGAAGTGAAGGAATTGTTGAGATTTATGTACCTTGGGAAGTGTTCCCCATGTGTTTGTGAGCTTCTAAACACATGTGGGAAGTACTATGTACTTTGTGCCTTGTACTTTGTCTAATTTCACTTTGACTTAGGAGATTTAAGTCAAAAGTGAAATTTGGTCATTTTAGCCTAAATGACTATTAATTCACTTTGTGGGTGAATTATGAGACATAAAGTGAACTTAACCCAAAGTGGGTTTTTGAGTGAGATTATTATGGGATGATCTCAACCTTAGATTGGAGATGACATAGGATGATCTCATCCATCCAATCTTTAGGTTTTCTTATGGAGGTTCAAGAGGGGTGCAAAGGGAAAAGAGGAGTTCATTCATTCATTTGCTCACTTGGAGAGTTTGAGGAAGAGCATGAGGATGAGGTTCAAGGCTAGAGTTAAGGAAATCTTGGGCGCCCCTATTCATGGTGGTAGCCAGGAGGCTTAGACCCTCAGTTATTTGTTGGAGTTGATCTTGCTTGGAGGAGGGCGCACTTATAGCAGGGAGGACTTGCAGTGGTCAAATTGCTTTGAGGATAGTTTCAGTGGAGAGCTACAACACAGATTCCGAGTTGTATGTGAGGGTTTCTCCATCAGAGCTTCCAACAGATAGGGCACTTCAGTTTAGTGGTTTTGGCAACTTGTGAGGAGGGTGCACCATCTTAGGGCGTATCTCTGCCAGTTGGACTTGTGTTGTAGCTTGGTTCAAGCTGCTATTGTATCAGGTTCATTTGTTTATTGTACTTTTTGTATTCCACCTTCTATTCTCCACATATATACACTCATATTCCAAACTGGTTTTCCCTGGGGGGGTTTTATCCAGGGTCATGTTGACCAAACATACATGTGTTCATTTTCATGTATGCTAGTGTTTAGAACAACAATATTTTCAGCAGTAAAGATCTCTAGGTGTGTTACATAATTTATGGTATGCATGTGCTAACATCTTGGTGCATATGCTATTGTTGAGAGTAGATATCATCATATTTTTTGGACTCCTTGCATTGTCCATAATTTAAATCTCATTTTAGAAGAGATTGAGAAAAAACTGAATGGATTAAGGAGGTCACAGGGCAAGCTAGGGAGATCATTAAATTCATCACCAACCACCACCAGTCTCAAGCAATGTATTGAGAATACTCCAAATTGGAGTTGCTCAAAGTTGCTGAGACAAGATACACCTCAAACTTCATCGTGTTACGTCACCTTGTTGAGGTCAAAAGTGCATTGATGAGTATGGTGGTGGGTGTGACTTGGGTTGAGTGGAGATAGTCAGATTTAGAGAGAGGAAGTATGGTGCGGAGGGTGTTGATTGATGAGGATTGGTGGAGCAAGGTAGAATTCTTGCTCAAGTGTACTTTACCAGCATTTGAGCTTCTACGAGATGCAGACACAGACAAACCTTTCTTGGGAGAGATTTATGATGCCATGGATATCATGGTTGAGAAAACCGTGGAAATTATTACATAGGAGGCTCCCACTCTATTTTTTGTCGAGGTTGATTTTGTTGAGCATGTGAGGTCCATCATTGTTACTAGGTGGAATGGATTTAACACTCCATTGCACACTTTGGCACATGCTCTAAATCCCAAATTTTATGATGAGGAGTTCATTGCTCAAAGCAATGGGAAGAGGAAGGCCCCACATAAGTGTTAGAATATAATGGATGTGCTCGTTTAACCATAGACAATATCACTATTGTCACCATAGGCCGAAGCCACCCCTGAGCACCTTAACCTTGACAGAGAATCATTCCGGAAGCAAACCCTAGGCTAGATAGCCAAACAAGATAATGCACCTCTCTCCAAGGATAACACACCAAACATGAGTAACAAGAGCTGATCAGAGAGTCCAAATCATAACCAAGAGAGAGTCCAGGCCAAAACAAAATCTGCTAGTTGCAGTAGCTGCAACGACAACTCTCCTCCAAACTTACGCACAAACTAGCCAACTGCAGTGCGCACAAGTGCTGCTTCTGCAGTTCTGAGAATGCCTGCCAGAATGAATATCGACCTCCTGTATTTATACTAAAACTGGCAAACTGTAGGGGCCGACTTCTCATTCTGGGTGCCTATTTACTTAGTATATAATATTTCCTTTAGTCGACTTCTTCTCTTGGAGGCTAATAACCTAAAACAAGTTATCCTCTTGAGCCGACTTGTCTTCTAGGGTTATTAGCCAACTAATTAGGGTTTCTTCTTGCTTCCCAGAATATTCTATTCTCGTCAGGTTTACACGTGGAGGTAAATACCTCCCGCAGCTACCATAATATCAACAATAAGGACAAGGAGGTGGCCACAGGAGTGAAAAAAGCCTTCCAGAGGTTGTTTCCATCTTCTCAGCAAACAAAGGTGAGGGAGAAATTTGCTTGTTTTGCTGTTGGATTAGAGGATTTTGTAGACATCTCAACTTTGGAGGAGAGAAGCACCATGAACCCGATTAAATGGTGGACTTGTCATGGGGAAAATGGTGTATATTTGCAAAGCCTTGCCACTCGTATTCTATCACAAGTGACAAGCTCTTCATCAACAGAAAGGAATTGGAGCACCTATGGTTTCATTCATTCAGTGAAGCACAACAGGTTGGGATCGTAGAAGGCTGAGGATCTTGTATATGTGCATTCAAACCTCCGCCTTGTGTCTCGCAAGGGTGAAGAATATACAAGTGGGCCTCATAAAGAGTGGGATGTGGATGCAGAAAACCCAGACTTAGAGCTCTGTCTTGCTGGCCTTGATATTGTTGATGATGCAAGTGGAAGTGGAATTCAAGTTGCCTCTTCTTCCCATCGAGGCTCTAGTTCTGCTGAACATGCATCTTGTTCTATTTTTAATGATGAGGATGAGGATCAATATGATATGTAATTGTAGTTGCCTTTAGCTCATGTTTTTTGTCATTTTCAGCACATACAACCTCATTTATAAAGGCTGGTTTTGGATGTAAAGCCTCATCTATAAAGGCCAATTTTTGATTTTGCTACTTGCATCATGTAATGAATGATATTCATCATCTATGGGAGTTTCGTATCGTCCCGGTTTCGGAAACTCAGAAACGTTTCCCCGTTTCGTACAACTTAGCTCAAAACCATGAACCTACCCCAACCACTATTCTGTTATAATATTTGAATTATTTCCAAGGCCATTTTAGTTTCTTTCTAAATGAAACTAACCCAACTGATCTAAGGGGTGCTAAGAAGAAAGCTAAGAGCATCCAGATATCCTCACTGCTCCTAAAGCTAGGGTCGATCCTAAGCCAAAAACCGTCCATACTTCAAAGCTAGTCATGGATCCTTTAGTTTCCATCATGGAAGAAATGAAGAGACTAGATATGAATTTCACGCAAACAACTAATGCATTGCAGAATAGGGTTGTGCAAATGGAAAGGAATCAACAACATAATAGATTTCCTAGTAGGAATGGGTATCAGGGCCCTCCTCCTAACCAAAGACCTCCTGCAACGTTAGAACCAACCAACATGATTGACCATGAGCCTCCACCTTATTTCCAAGTTTATAATGATTTCCACGTGGAAAAAACTTGTGCAAGGTACTTAGAGATGGTCAAACCAAGTGCTCAAGATGATGAAAATTATTTGGGTTCTTGCAACAACTTATTTGAAGGGAGAAAGTCATAGACTAAGACAATAACCATCTAAGGTCAAGCATCCACTGAGCAAGCTATCTCAACTGTGCAAATCATCAAGGACTATCTGTCATGTGCCAATCCATCTCAGACCATCTAGGGGTTGAACATACACCAAGCACCCCAAATCTTAGGAAGTACCCCAATCATAGTGTAAACACTTTTGGAGTATTCTCGAAAGTTAACACTCCCACTTTATGAGAAAAGTGTTTCCACTGACACCTATTCACTCCCTCTACAACTCCACGACATATGCTACCTACAAATTTGTATATGTTGTGGTCCTAGAATCAACTACTATCATCTGTAAAGAACCTGTTATCCCTTTTTCCTAGGGATAACTAAGGAGATGATATCTCAAGGCCCTCAGGTTGCAGACATGGAGTACAAAGAGGCAGATGAGTAGGCAGGGGCCCCTATCATACCACACATCCATTCGATCGATGGCAACAACATCCACCACACCTAGCTTGGCCCACAGAGGACAATAGGTCTTGCTTCATGAGGTAACAATTCGGGTGTCATGGTAAGTGTCATTTTAATATTTGGAGCATTTGGACATGTTGCTAAGGATCCTTTCTTGATTTTGAAAACATTTGCTTGGACATTATGCTTTTTGCCCTATTTCACGTTGGTGAGTGTCATGGTTTCCTAGTAAGTTGCCACCCTCGAGGAAAGGGTTGTTACCGAGGGTCTCTTGGAAGGGTGATCGGACCATTCCTGCTCATACTTGCCACCTTCCATCACTTCTTCCCCTCTGTTTCCCCATCTTTTAGGTTTTCCAGCTTATTGACCCAAGAAGGGCATGTATCTCATTTCATGGGAATAAGGGGCCACTAGGCTTGGAGGTGCCCTAGCAAAAATATCATGCAATAAAATCTCTCCCTGGGATCTTGAGAGCAATGAAACGCTTCTCAAAAAAGTGAGGGACCCATAAACTAAATAACTAATTAATCAGTAACACTTTCCAAGGTAGAGCGTTTGTGGGCTATGCATTTCCTTTTCAGTGCCCCTTATTGTCTTCAAGTTGGAAAGGCATGCGAACCAAAGTAGAGCGAATGTGGGATATGCATTTCCTTTTTAGTGCCCCTTATTGTCTTCAACTTGGTGACACATGCAAAATAAATGGCTAATAAAGGGCTTGGAAAAATATGCTTTAAAAGAAAAAAGAGGAAAAGGATGTGGCTAACCCTCAACAAAGGCACCCATAAATGAGACAATACGAGCCCTTGTATGTCATGAAACCCCATACCTAGAAGTCTAACCCCATCCACCTCACATTCACTACATGACCTAAAAAGGATTCTCCTTGGGAGCATCCCCTACTTGAGAATTGGTTCACCAAATAGGGGATTATGACACCCCTCCCATATCTAAATTTGGCAAATTGTATAAGGTCTTTGAGCATTTGTTTATTTTGAAAAGGGGGGATTTGATGCACATGTTCGCGTGGTTCTTTTATTAGATATGGTTTACTTGGCATGATATTGTGACTTGTGGACTCTTGGAGGGCGTACTTGTTTGTCTTTGCAAGTCCTTGACAGGTGAAAGTTTGATCATGAAGGCACAAGGTTCCTTGGATCTTCATTGGGGCATGAAGTCCATAGGTTGGATGATGCGCCTCCTCTCCTTGGACACGTGGGAAGAGGAACGTTTACTTTGGAGGCACTTGGACACCATGAGATGAGGATGTTCCAGCCTTATGCACCCAAATGTTGGCCTTTGGAGGCCTAAAACATCACATTTTATGTCCTAGGCGTCACATGGGCTAGTTTTTTCTTATGGGGTTTCTAATGGTTGATGGTGATGGTCATGTTTTGATGGAGAGAGAGAGAGACTTGGAAATGCTAGAGCACTTGGTGGCATGATTTATGGCCTTTGGAGGCCCAATGTTCTTCATCAAAGGCTCAACATCTCTCTTAAAGGCCCTACGTCACCCTTTAGGGCATGACATCACCCCTAAAAGGGGTTTTTACTTTATGAATTTCTAATTTTAAGTTGTAAATGTCAAATAGAGGAGGTCAGCTCCCCTAATTTGTTGTTGACATTTTGAATTGTGGTCAAATGGGTTTTAGGTGACCTCCTATAAAAAGAGGTCCCCCCATTGTCATTTTCGACATAACTCACTTGAGAATTACATATTATTTGGCTGAAATTTTTTCCCTACTTGGGCAAGGCGCATCATCTCTCTTGGATGTTTTGTGGATGCTTCTACTTGTCTTTTGGAGGAATAAGCTAGGCGCTATCTCTTGGATGCTGTGTTCTTGCTCTTGTGATGCAATACTGTTGGGAAAGAAGGGTTTATCTTGCTATTTCTTGGACTAGGTAACGAATTCATGCTTTTGTGTTGTTTCTTCTTGGTTGCAAGGATAATTTTGTTAAACTCTTGGAGGAGTATAAGGGACTTACACTCCTAGAGAAGTAACAAACCCGAGCTCTACACAAGAGACTCCATTAACCCAATTGATAAGGCACTAATCTACTTGCATTGGAGATATAAAATCATTGCATTGGTATTCATGAATTTTAGAGATATTGAAATTGCTTAAGTTGGAATTGATTCTATATGTTATAAGCTCCCTTGTTCCCTAGGGGCGTCTTGATTAGCCTAGCAATTATCATTTCTGTTAGAAATTAATGCTACAGCCATTAGGGTTCAACAAACTCATCTTCTTTCAATCTTTGCTCACTAATCTTCTACTGAAATTCACTTGTAAACCTTGGATATTTTCCTATTGGTTGTTGGATAATTTTTTGGTGGTTTACTTGCTTATTTTTGTGGCTAGATCTTGCTTCTGTAGCAATTGTTTGCTACAACCACTATGCTGTTATAATAACTTGCTGATAACACTTAATAAGCAGCCCTAAATATCATCAAAGTCTTGGCTAAATCATTGGAAGTTCAAATAGTCATTACTAGCTTTGTTTCTAGCATCTTGTACTTGATTTTTGATGGTTAGATTTGCAGCTATTGTTATCATTTGTTGCTGAAATATATATATATATATATATATACTGCTGCTATTTGGGACAAGCAGGTTTCTTGCTTGATTCCCCATGGTTTAAGGCTTGTATATCTATCGTTTGTCTTGTTCTGGGCAGGGCCAACACTGTTTTGCAGGTACTACATAATTGGCAATCATTCTCCATATATACTGCTGCTATTTGGGAAAACAAGATTTCTTGCTTGATTCCTCTTGGTTTAAGGCTTGTATATCTATCGTTTGTCTTGTTCTGGGCAGGGCTAACACTGTTTTGCAGGTACTAGATAATTGGCAATCGTTCTCCATCTATAAGATTCATTCTCAAGCCTTATTCCTTCTCCAATATTGACCTATAGGGGTGTTCATTGATCATCGTTTGACTTTCCATTTCAATCCCCCTAGGGTCACCAGGATTCCCCCCTTGTGGTGATTTTATCATCACTAAAGCGAGGGGAGTGTCTATCTGAGGTGACAGTGGGTAGGTACTCCCATAGTTGTTACACTTACATGGATTGGGTTGGACTTTGCCCAAGCTATAGACTGTGCGATAACGAAGCCCATCACCCATGCTATCAAAACATCTCGGTCCTCCAATGAATGTTAACCACCTGTGAATATGAAGGAATATCTCTCTGGCACAAAAGAAACATGCTAAACTCCATCATCCTCCAAGTCAACATCATGGACCATAATTGATGGACCACATCACAAGTTGTCCAAGACATCTTGTAGAGAAGATCACATCTCCATACAATATCAAGACAAGTGAATCACATCTATAAAAGTCACAAAAATAGAGATCCATAGAAGTCAACTCCTCGATCATGGAATAGAAAGCTTGTGGTATAAGAAACAATCCATGGAAGGTCATCATCATCTTATGCACATGAGAGTCCCTATCAAGCACCTCAAATCCTCTAGCAATTAGACCAATCTAAACTAGGTCAACTCCCTCATCCTATGAGAATCCAAAAGTAAGAGTAACATCATGGTCAACTCCCTTTGTCTGATAGAATTCATGATCCTTGGCAAGAATATCATCATGGGCAACTCGCTCTTTCTGAGAGAAACCACGATCCATGCTCTATAATACTCCCATCAATTGCAACTATGGAATCTACATCATCCTCCATCCAGTCATCACACCTCTCCCTCATTGAACAACTTGAAGGCTTATGACTGAAGTCAATCTCATCATCACACCTATCCTCCTCTATACAACTGGAAGTCTCACGGATGGAAGAAACCAATGCAACATGACTAGCATATCTGTTAGGAGGTACACTCGCCCTTACTGAAGATCACACCTCTATACAACTAGAAGTCTCATTGATGGAAGAAACCAATGCAACATGACTAGCATATCTGCTAGGAGGTACACTCGCCCTTACCGAAGATCTAATCGCTCCCACATGCTCTGAAGCCTCTAAATCTGGAACACTCGCCACCACATTCTCCTTGATCATTGAAGGAGAACCTTGTGAACTGAAAGATATCACATCCTTATCAACATAAGATGCTATTAGAGTATCTAAAATTGTTATTGAACTTTGCTCTATGACATGTTGCCATGTATGTGCATCCTCAAAGCTAGAAGGCTCTTCTAGCCTCCCACTGGAATGTACACGTGCCACTGGATCAAAAAGTAGCCTTGAAAGGCCACCTTCTCTCACCCCTCTAGCCAAAGCCCTCAGACTATCTAGACTACAATCAGTGATGGTGCACTGTTGTCTCTCAAAGGCAACTCTCCATTGTATACCTATCATACAAGAAACTTAAAGGAGGTTCTTCGTCAAACTAGAAACCAATAAAATGTGATCCAACTCAAGAACATCACCTCAAGGCATCGAAAATGGGATTGATCCAACTCTTCTCACAAGGGAAGTGGCACCATTGCCAAGCTCCATAGTCATGCCTCAAATCTTGTTGAATCTTGAATCTTGTTGAATGGAGACCTATCATATGCCATGTGTCTCAAAGCTCCATTGTCCACATACCAACCAACAATAGACATGATGTTAGAAGATAAACAAGAAGTCATGGTAAAGGTAGTCTCAAACTGAGAGTTCATATCCTCTACCCCTGCAAAAGTCCTAGCTGCAACCTATCTTACACCCTTTTCCTTCTTCTTCAATTGACACTGGCCTGCATAATGTCCCATTTCATGACATCGAAAGCACGTCACCTTACTCAAGCCTTTCTTTCTTGTATTGGTCCCATCCTTCTTCTTGAATCCTTTCTTGAAGTTCTTCTTCGTCTTCTTGACAAGACCAATAGCATCTACTTCCCCTTATTGTTTGGAAGAAGACTACAATTTGATTTTTTCTCTTGCACAAGATCAACCCAAACCTAAGTTGCAGGAAACGCCCAGGGAGGTGGCGTCCCAGTCCCGGAAACGACCCGAAACGCAAACACCGATACGAAACGTTGCCAAAATGTCGACAACCGTACTGTCGACGTTTTGGCTCGTATGTGTGGCGTTTTGGTGTTGATTTAGGATTTTGTGGACCCGTATGGGTGGCGCTTCAACGTCGATTTAGCCTTTTGTAGCATGCAATCGCTGGAAATACCTAAACTAATCGACCTTCAATGATCAATTTGGGCAATATCCCATGTATAACCTGTTGTTGACTAACTATTCGCTAATTTCGAGAGTTAATCCTCCTTCCATTAATGCGTTGTATTTCTAGTGATGATCACAAAACAACCTTATTGGTATCATAAAATAAACCTACAGGATCACCCTTATTGATATCATAAAATTGTCTTCTTCCAAATATAAGTGGACACATGTATACATGATAACTTTCTTTAACTAGTGTGTTGTCTTTGTAATTGTTGATATTGTGGTAGCTGCGAGAGGTATTTACCTCCACGTGTAAACCTGACGAGAATAGGATATTCCGAGAAGCAAGAAGAAACCCTAATGAGTTGGCTAATAACCCTAGAAGACTTGTCGACTCAAGAAGATAACTTGTATTAGGTTATTAGCCTCCAAGAGAAGAAGTCGACCAGAAGAAATAATATATACTGAACAGACAGATAACCAGAATGAGAAGTCGGCCCAAGCAGTTAGCCAGAATTACTATAAATACAGGAGGCCAGTCTTCATTCTGGTAGGCAGTCTCAGAATTGCAGAGCAACACTTGTGCGCACTGCAGTACCCAATTTTGTGCGCAGGTTTGGAGGAGAGCTACCATTGCAGCTGCTGCAGCTAGCAGATCATGTTTGGTTTGGACTATCTCTTGGTTAGGTTTTGGACTATCTGATCAGCTCTTGTTGGTGCGCTATCCTTGGGGAAAGGTGCACTACCCTTTGTTTGGCCATCTAGCCTAGGGTTTGCTTTCGGAGTGAAGGTGCTCAGAGGGTGCTTTGACCTATGGTTGGGTGACAATAGTGATATTGTCAATGGTAAAACGAGCACATCCATTATATTCTAACAGGTTATGGGCCCACACCTCCTTCATTCAGTCTAACCGTTGGAAGGAAACATAGCCAGAAGGATATTAAGCTCATTAAAGAACTGCCGCTAGGGTTTCTAGCAGGAGCAGTCACCAAAGCACTGCCACTAGGGTTACTAGTAGGTGCAGTTGTAGAAACCCTAATCCTCTCGTTGAGGCACCTTAAGTGAAGGGATTGACCTAATTTCCGGATAGATCAGTGCACCCTAGCCTAGCGCATCTCCTGGTACTCTCAACAAGCCAAGGCGTCAAGTTTGAGTTTTTGGTCAGATAGGGTTGACCAAGTCAAAACAGCCATGACTTACTCTATGAAGTCAGAAAACAAGTTAGACAGAGATTCTAACTTTAGAGCATGGAAGACAAGGATTGACCTCATCCTTGCCAAGAATAAAGTACTAGATATCGTGAAAGGAAAGATCGTGAAACCAGAGTTTGAAGAAGGAAAAGAGAAGGAACCGCATAACGTTGCAGTTATGGAGAAGTTCAAAGACGGTGACATCAATGCTATGAGCATCATAGTGGAATCTATAAAAGACCACTTGATACCCTACATCTCCCATCTTGACTCATCGAAGAAGATGTACGATGCCCTAACAAGCCTCTTCTCAGTCAGAAACATTGGACAAATAATGAGTCTGAAGAATGAGCTCCGTGACATGAAGATGAATGATGACGACGACATAACATCATACTTTGTGAGAATCTCTCAGTTAAGAGATCAACTACAAGCTATTGAAGAAATCATTTCAGAGAAGGAATTGGTAAACATAGTACTCAATGGTCTTCCCAAGACGTGGGATGCATTTGCCGCAAGCATGAACACAAGGAAGGAGTATCCTACATTTGAAGAACTTTGGACTTGTTGTGCTCAAGAAGAATCCAGGATCAGTGCAAAACAGAAACCCCAAAATAAGTACGATGATCAAGCCTTCACAACAAGATTCAAGAATTTCAGGAACAAAAGGAAGTTTGGTTCAAAGAGGAAGACAAATCAAGAGAGATATTTCAGAAATACAATGCTTCAACTGTTGAAAGTATGGTCACTACAAGAATCATTGTCCCGAGCTAAAGAAAAGGAAGGAGAAACACGAAGCATTAGTTGCCGAAGAAAATGAACCTACAAGGAAGACTAAGCAGGATGAAAGAGACTTCTTCTTCTGAAGGTAACAACACTCTTCAGAAGAAGAAGTCTCTTTCATCCTAGAGTTGACCCTAACTCAACAGGAAATTAGAGGAAAAAGTATAAAGAGAAGGCTAGGGCGCACTTCTTGGGCATTCTGGATTTTGGTATTTGCTTGTTATTGCCTTGAGCATACAGTTTGGGGGTTTTGCTGATACAAACCCTTGTGAGCAACTCAGTGGTGAAAGATCCACTCACCTTGTTCCACAGCTTGGTCTCATGGATGAAAGACTCCTCCACACCATTCTACCACCATCATCTATCCACCAACAGTTCAGGGAAGCAACAGGGCCATACTGTTTGTGAGTTTCCAGCAAGGGCGCACCATCCTTGAGAGAAGAGTTCGATCTAGCTAATCAGGAGTGTTGGGCATTCCATCACCTGGGTTTTACTTGTAGACACTCCACCATCATTTTGAGGGCTTCTTCAAAGAGTTATCATCACTACTTCTTCAGATACAGTTTGGGAAGACTTGGAGGCTAGGAGGACGTCCCATTACTCAGTATTTCTCAGAATTAGGGAGATCTACTCAAGATTTGGATCTGAAACTTCTCCCACGAGGTTCTCATAGCCCGATCTATATTCTTGGAGAGTTTCACGCCATTTGGAGGCTTCCTTCTTCAAGGACGAGTTGCCTAGGGTTCCAGGCATTCAAGAGGGCGCAACTCCCTTAGCAGATTCAGTATTTGGAGAGGTTGGCATTGGCAGTTCGGCCTCAGACTTTTGGAGGGGGATCCTATCATCTTGATCTATCATATGGCCGAGTTTGGACTCGTTTAGAGTCTTCCTACAACAGAGCCGAATTATTGAGGGTTTCAACCTTCTATTGGAGCGTGGCATTCTTTAGCTGGAGAGTCTAGCGTTCAGATCTTACTGTATTGATCTTCATTTCTTATTCAGCCTTTGGAGGCTTGTTTTGTATCAACGGGAGCATTTTGTAGCAACTCATATTTGTTATAGCCATCTGAGGATTATTCCAGATCGGCCCCTTCTATTGTATCTGATTCATGCTTCTATAATAAAGGTTAGCTCTATGCTTGTGTTTTCTATATCTTGATTTTATTGTGATCTTGCATATGTTGGATGAACCTGGTATAAACATCAATTGAATAACTGGAAAACGTCAATAAACACCTGCACATCAAGCAAATCAACAGTAGTTAGTGATTCCAAGCGAAAAATTGGGCTTGGGATCATTACAGTGGTATCAGAGCTTCGATCCTCCAAACTTGTGGAGGGATCGGCGCATGCAGAGGTACAGTGGAATCTTTATATGTCAGAGGAAGAAACCCAGCAGTGAAACAGAGGCCGAAATGGAAGGGTCAGGGGATGACCGTGAGCCTCAAGGCTTGGCTTACCTATTAGCCGAATTTGACAAGTTCCAGCAAAGCATAAACCGCACGGAAAGCACCTTTGTCCACCACTTAGGTGAGTTCCAGGAAACCAGCAGAAGGGGACATGCCGAAATTTTTGAAATGTTGAAGAAGGTTGACGAAAACCTGTAGATAATGAACAAGAACCAATCTCGGATAACTAAACTTCTGATGCAAGTGACCCATCAAGGGAAGGACCCTGATACGTATGGGAATAAGGAGGCTGGTGGATCCGGTGGAGTCCATGAGGAGATCAGATATAACCCGGAGAAAGCCCCCAGATCCGAAGGAAATCTGGGAGGTGGCATGTCCCAGGGTCAGATGGGTAGCAGGGTCAATCCTAGGCCATACATGCCCACATTCACAGATGAACAGCTAGGTCGACATTCAGGTAGCAGAGCTAACCCTAGACCGTACATGCCCACATTCACAGATGAGCAAGGGCAACAGGAACAGGTTGAAGACTTTGTGGAACAATTGGCTAGGAGTACCAAGGAGTACTACAGTTTGGATATGAGGGTCCAAAGACAGATGTCCCTAGATCAATATTGCCAACTTAGGTTCAGAAATCAACCTAGGACGAACCACAGGGGCAGCTTTGAGTTTGAATGAAGAGCAGGGAAGATAGAGATTCCATACTTTGATGGGACGGCCAAGATGACAACACAATCTTGGGTGCAAAAGCTGGATACCTACTTGCAGTTCAACCCCATGAAGGAAATGGAGGCCATTAAGTTTGCCACTATGTACTTGGATGGCAAGACTCACGACTGGTGGTATCATGGACTCACCACACTTGGCCACAATCAGATTGTGTCCTATACAAAATTCACTCAGAGGCTCATTGATAGATTTGATGAAGGAGATCCTGAGCTACATTTCCGGGAGCTCACCCAACTCAAGCAAACAGGTACGACTGAGGTATATATTGATGAATTTCAGAGGTTTGCAGTTATGGTACAAGATATGTCCCCGACCAGGCTCATGATGCTTTTCACATAAGGGTTGATGGAACCCTTAAAGGGTTGGGTAAAGGCCTTCAAGCCCACCAACCTACAGGAGGCCATTTGGAAGACGAGGGATTTGGGTCCAGCTACTAAGCCTAAATTCATACCCAGACCACCTCTTAACAGTGGGGGAAGAGATCAAAGGCCTCCAATAAACTAGGGAGGACGTGACCCTAAGGGTTTTGACAGGGGTCGTGGCAGAATAGATGACAACACTAGGAGGGAACCAAGGAGGAAGCAACTCTGCTTCACCTGCAAGGAACCATGGAACCCCTCACATAAGTGCATGGGACGTGGCCAGGTACACTACATAGAGGTTACCTCGGACAATGAAGAGGAGGAAGATTATGGTCAAATACAGAACATCGAGGCCGAAACTTCAGAGACAACAGAAGAGGAGGTTTTAGAACTAGACAGTGAGGCTGGGGAGAAGGCCACCTTGGCATCTATCAGCGGGGTGCCCAAATTCAACACCTTCAGGATGAGAGGGGTCTTGCAGGTACAGAGAGTTTCGGTTTTGATTGATGGAGGAGCTTCCCACAATTTCATTGATGCAACATTATTAAAGAGGAGGCACATACCCACAGTAGAGTTTGAAGGATTCAAGGTAGAAGTAGCAGGTGGTAGTACTATACCCTGTGACAGATACATCCCAGGTATGAAGCTCACCTTGGGAAGGCATGAGCTAGTCCAGGACGTCTATATGATGGATCTTTCAGACACCAACATCATCCTAGGGGTGCAGTGGCTCAACACTTTAGGGCCTATCACCACCAACTACAAGACCATGGAAATGTCCTTTGTAGGGGAAGGAGGACAAAAGGTCGTGCTCCGAGGCATGACAGGTAACTCTGCCAGAGTGGTCACGACCAAGAGGATGGAAGCCATCTTCAGGAGGGAAGAAATTGTGTACGTAGCAGAATGTAAGGTCTCAGCATGTGTGGATGAGAAGGGAAAGGTGCACTACACCCCGGAGAGCAAAAAGATCCTTGACAGGGACCATAAGTTGTTTGGGCCGATTCCTCCAGGTGTGCCACCAGACAGGGGGTTTGAGCACATCATTGAGCTAGAAGCAGGGGCTAAACCAGTTATCACCACACCCTATAGGCATCCAAAGAAGTATAAAGACGAGATAGAGAAGGCCATCAAA
>ML780624.1:1079375-1098427 GCA_009831015.1 Picea engelmannii
TTACATTATTAAGTTAGAAATGTGATTCATAGTGGATTAGAGCACGATCAGTTTAGTACAAGTCTCAAGACTTTGTAACCAGCAATTAACCATTAGAAGTTACAAAGTTAATTATCAGATAGCATGAAGTAGAATAGGAAACTAAATTGAAGCAAATAACATCAACCATCTAACAATACAAAGTTCTAAAGATCAAGAAGTAGAAGAAATTTAATGACTAGTAAAGAAATGAAAAAAGAGCAACGATTCTACCCTGTACTGATGTTTCCTCTTGCCACAAGAATTTCTCAAAATTCTAATTAGTGATGAGTGAAATGAGCCAGTCACAAATGGAAGATATGCTAAATACTAACTAAGAGACCCACAAACCATTAAACAACGATTTCTGAAATGACATATGGCAAAAATTTACTTTAAATATGTGTAAGATGTCAAACCCTAATGGCTGAAAATGCAATAATTGAGCAATGAATGGTGTTAGAGATGATTCTAGGCTAAAAGTGCAAGATGCTAGGCTAGGGATGCAATGCTACAATTGTTGATGTTTGGACAACATCGGGAAGACATTCTCCTAGATTAATAATTAATAATATAATTATTGATTATTAAATAATATATATAATAAGTAATAATAAATAGTTATTTATTGTCCAAGGGATGCATCCTTTAATGGATGGTCACCATATGTTCTCTATATATGGAACACTCATCATTGTAATAAAACATCTATCATTTATCATCTTATGTAGAAAAATCAACATGGTATCATAGCAACATGAGAAAAGGTCTCCTCATAATCTATTCCCTCCACCTGAGAGAATCCTCTAGCAACAAATATCGCTTTGTGCTTCTCGATGCTCTCGTCAGTTGTGTGTTTGATCTTGTAGATCCACTTGGAATTCACCACCGACTTTCCCTCAATTATATGAGAATTGTATACTCACAGCTACTTCCAAGGATTCATAATCTGGTGTTGACCTCACAACTGCCTTCTTCAACGACAATACATTAATCGATGTGTCCAAAGGCATAGATCTCTACGACGACAACTTCCAGGGACACCATGTTTAGAAGCCAAAGCTCATCTTCTTTAGCCCAACGTCCCTTGTGGAGATCGCACGAGAGCACGTCCCTTGTGAAGAGCACATGAGAACATGTCAATGGAGCTGACCTTGATTTCACACACTGTGGAGTTGACCCTAGTGTTTCTAGAGGTTGTAGACTCTGGAAGTACACATGGGAGTGCCATGTGTGACAGAAATTCTCCAAATCGTACTACTCTGTGACTGAGTTGAGTTGATCTGTGAGGACACTTATCCGAGAAGGGATAAGTGGGTTTGGGCTTATAGCCCAACGTCCCTTGTGGAGAGCACATGAGGACATGTCAAGGGAGTTGACCTTGACGTCACACACTATGGGGAGTTGACCCTAGTGTTTCTAGAGAGAGTAGCCTCTAGAAGTCCACATAGGAGTGCCATGTGTGACAAACTCTTTGCTACTACGGTGGTTGTGTACCACTGGCAATGACTGTGTGTCACTGGACAGTAGTTGTGTGCTACTAGTAGTGGTTGTGAACCACTGGATAGTAGTTGTGTACTACTATGGATCAACACAGTTGTTTTCTATTGGATGGCAATTGTAGCAGCTGTATGCTACTAGCTGATTGTCATGGAGACTACCAGATCACTTGGAGTAGTTGTGTGCTACTTGATCGCAGAGACTGTGCCGGATGATTGGAGCTTCCGATGGCATGGTAGTAGCTGTGTGCTACTAGTTGATTACAAAGTAGTCAGTGGACTACTAGATGGAGACGTCATGGAGAGATACCTCCCTAGCTAAGAGGGAGTGTTGATGTTTTAGCATCAGGTGGACCTTCTCCTAGATTGGGTTGCAGACCAAGGGAGATATGATACATTTATCGTAAAGGTGCACTTGTGGTAAATGGGCCCAGGCATAGTCCTTCGTTGATCGTGACAAGGAATAATATGGACTCGAGGTGCTTGAGGTACTTTCCATGTGTCAGATAGCATCAGGCTGACACTCACTCTCAAGGGTGTACCTATGGTGAATGGCTTGTAAAATTTCAGACCTCAACCCAGTTTCAGTCTCGCTGATTTTTCAACCAATGTTTAATGCCCAAAACCAGATTTATGACAGCCAATTAAACTCAGCATAAAATAAATTTTCAGAACTGAAACATGAGGATTCTGAACCTCCTTGCTGTACGATTTCCTCGAAATACGTACCAACTGTTACAACTCAAAACTGAGCATTAAATGTTGTACGACTGCCTTGGAAAATGTACCAAAACCACCTAGAAATTACCATAGAAAATTTCCTCAATTTCTGTGCAAGAATAACAGTCGTACGAACTGTACAGAATCTGTACAGTACGGACTGTTAACTCAATTGTACTTTCTGCCTCGATTTTCGTGCCTATTTCCTGCTGTACGAAACCTGAAAATCCATAGAGTACGACCTCTTTCTTGAACTATACTCTTCCTCGGTTTTTGTGCCTTATTTTAATGCTATATGACCTGCTCAATCCATACAGTACGACCTGATATTGATGTTGTACCTCCTGCCTCGATTTCTGTGCTAGTTTGCAGCCTTGGAATGCATGCCCTAGCTCTACAAAAATGGCCTCTTCCTCAAATTCGAAAATCTGCTCATGGTCTCTCAAAAATGTCTCAACAACCACAATGGGTGCGCCCTCCTTACCCTAATTGACCTCATGAGGGAATCTCAAGGGTCATCTCATCTAACGGTTGAGATTAAACGAGATCAACGGTGGGAATAAAATCACTTTATTCACCCACTTTCCCTAAGTCTCAAAAAGTCACCTTTTAATTTGCATCTCACAAATTAAATGACTAGGGTCCACACTAGGCACTTTCTCACCCCTTAGGTGCCTAGGTGATGAGAAACACTTGTCTAGGTACTTTTTAATTTAATTTTAACACTCCCTCTTATCGAGGAAAGTGTTACTCACCACTCCAAGCTTGTCCCTAAAAAATACAAACTTGCCTCTGCTCAATGCTTTGGTGAGTATGTCTGCAACCTGCTCCTTTATAGATATGTACTGTAGCTCCACAACTCCTCTCTGAACATAGTCACAGATGAAGTGATAACGAATCTCGATATGCTTAGACCTGTCATGAAAAATTGGATTCTCCGAGAGTTTAATGCAACTTTGATTATCACAGTAAATCAAGGTAGGCCTCAACTGCACACCAAACAATGCCACCAGCAACTTGCGAAGCCAAAGGGCCTCACAACTGGCCTGACTAGCTGCCATATACTCAATCTTTGCAGAACTCAATGCCACTGACTTTTGCTTCCGACTGAACCAAGACACAACTGCTGAGCCTAATCTGAAACAATACCCTGAAGTACTCTTGCTGTCACTGACACATCCTGCCCAATCTGAATCTGCATAGCCAACCAGACGAACTCCATCTCCTCTCTGATAGTCCAGACCATAATCTACCATACCACAAAGATACCTGAGCACATGTTTGTTGCCACCCAGTGCACTCTCCTAGGCTCCACCATGAATTGATTGAGAGTGTTGACAGCAAAACAAATATCTAGCCTGGTATTGACCAAATACATCAATGACCCGATCAACTGGCGATATAAAGTGGAATCCACCAACTGTGACTCAGAAGCATGACGCTTCTTCTAGTTGGTAATCATAGGAGTGGTCATGGGCCTACTGTCCTCCATCTGAAATCTCCTCAGAATGTCACACACATACTTCCCCTGTCCCAGGAAGATGTGTCCAGGCTCTTGCCAAACCTCCAATCCCAAAAAATAGTGCATCAGTCCAATATCAGTCATCTCAAACTCTGAAGCAAGGCTCTCCTTGCAGTTAGTGATGAGTCTCTCTGCCCCTGTAATGAAAAGATCATCCACATATAGCAAGAGAATGAGAGGATCCTCTCCAACCACAATGAAGTATAGGTTCGGATCTGCCTCACTCTTCTCAAAGCCCAACTGCTGTAAATAGGCATCAATCCTCGAATACCAAGCTCTAGGAGCTTGTTTCAGCCCATACAATGCCTTCTTCAGTCTACACACATGAGACTCTCTCCCATGCACCTCAAAGCCTAATGACTGCTCAATATACACCTCCTCTTGTATAAGACCATTCAGAAATGCGGTCTTCACATCCATCTAGTGGATCTTCCAACCCATCTCTGCTGCAATGGAAATCAACGACCTGATCGAGGTATATCTAGTAACCAACGCAAAGGTCTCATCATAATCGACTCCCTCAACCTGTGAAAACCCCCGAGCGACAAAGCGAGCTTTGTACTTCTCAATGCTGCCATCTGCAGCATGCTTGAGTTTATAGAGCCACCTGGAAGTAACCATTGACTTCCCCTCAGGTCTAGGAACAACTTCCCAGACATCATTCTTCATGATGGAATTGTACTCTTCCATCATGGCATCTCTCCAAACCTGTCTACTAGTAGCCTCCTCAAAAGTGGAAGGCTCAGACTCCCGAATACTGCTCACCATCACGATGTAGCTGGAAAACCTCTCGGGAGGTTTACTCTCTCACAGCCTGCCTGGGATTCCCCACTGAACCCTGTGCCTCCCTCAAAGTATCCTAAAGCCACTTGGGCTTCCTCCTCTCTGAAGTAGTGTCCCGTGGAGGGGACTCTCCCTGCTCAACCCCATCTCCTGAAGACTGTGATCCTGAAGTAGACTTTGGAGTACCCGATCCTGAAACCTGTGGACCAGTAATCTGCGATCCTGAAATCTGTGGCCCTGTCACCTATGAACCAGTCGTCACCGAAACTGGTGGCCCCGAACTCCGTGTCACAGTAGTTTGCTGCGGACTCACCTGAATCTGAGGTGAAGACTGCTCATCCCTCTCTGTCCCTCTTGACTTCCTAAAGGCTTCGTCCTCCTCAAATCTAACATCCCTCCTCAAGACAGTCTTCCTCAAGGAAGGAAGGTATATACGGAAAATCTTTGAAGTCTCGCTATACCCAACAAAGATCCCTCTCTCTGCAGTGGGCTCCAGCTTTGTCCTCTTCTCATAAGGGACATGTGAATAAGCGATGCACCCAAAAATCTGAAAGTGCCCCACCTCAGGCTTCTTCCCAGAAAAAGCCTCCTCAGGAGTCATGCTCCCCACTGCCCTGTGTGGACTCCTGTTCTGCAGATAAATTGCAGTGTAGCATGCCTCGGCCCAAAGAACTAGTGGCATCCCCTGATCATGTAGCATGGCTCTCGCAGCCCCAACAATAGCCCTGTTCTTCCTCTCATCAACCCCATTTTGCTGTGGGTTGTAAGGAACAATCAACTCTCTCCTGATGCCCTATCCTGCACAAAATTCCATGAACTCCTTGGAGGTATACGGACCCCCATTGTCTGTCCTCAGAACACTGATTTTCTTCCCTGTCTGGTTCTCCACAAGAGCTTTGACTCTTGGAATCGACTGAAGACCTATCCCTTGGTTTTCATGAAGAAAATCCAAGACTTTCGTGAGAAGTCATCAATGAATATAACATAGTATAGAAAACCATTCAACGATGCTGAAGACATCGAGCCACACACAGCTGAATGAATAAGATCAAGGATACCTGCTGCTTTACTGTCACTGCTAGGAAAAACAGTCTTGGTGTACTTTCCCAAAGCACACCTCTTGCACAAACCTTAGTGCTCTGTTCTGAAATCTGGAACTCCAGTCACAATCTCCCCCAGTACTCTCAAAGCCCCATGGTGCAAATGTGCCATCCTCCTGTGCCATAGCTCACATAGGTCACTGCTGCTGGTAGAATGAAACAATGCTCTCGCTGGCTGAAACATGAGCTTGTATAGCTTCTCATGTCGAGTCCCAATCACTTTGGCCGAAGTGATACTGGACCCCTTGGGGAAAAGGAGCACCTGCCCATCACGGAACAAGACCTCATAGCCCCTCTCCTCAATAGCAGAAACTGATACTAAGTTCTTCTTCAAACCCAAAACATATAGGACCTCTCTCAACAACATGGGAGGCAAAGACTCCCTCTGAAATGATATAGTCCCACAACCAACTACCTTGACCACCCAGTCATCTCCAAGCACCACCTCAACATCTCCAATCTTAGTAAGATCTGTTAAGTGCTCACAAACCCCTGGCATATGGCGAGAGGCACCACTGTCAATTTACCACATATCTGAATGAGTGGTCCTCGTGCAAAGACACACAACCAAGGAAAATTCCTTGTCAAACTTGGTGGAGAATTCTTCCACCGCTACTGAAGCTGATGTTTGTTTCTTCTTCTTGTTCGGAAACTGACCTGCATAGTGCCCAAACTTGTGGCATGCAAAGCACTTGACTTTGCTCATGTCCTTATTCCCTTCACCCTTCGGTTTGTTTCCTCCCTTAGGACCCTTTTTGAACTTCTTCTTGCTGTTGGCAGCAAGAGCCACATTCTCGTCATCATGACCTGTAGATGAATTGCCATGTACATAACCTCTTCGGGTCTCCTCTTGAACAAAGTCATCCCAAAGACATTCCCAATTGGGAAGCTTCTCCCTAGCCACAATGCCCTCTACAAAAACAACCCATTGTTTGGAAACTTCATTCAATGCTGTCCTCACAAGCTCACTGTCAACTATGGCCTCCCCCACAGCTCCAAGCTCATCGCTCACCTGTGTCAACCTGGTAAGATATGTGACCGCATTTTCAGCCTTGGTCATTTTAATGCTCTTCAGTTTTTCCCTCAAAACCATTTTCCGGTTTTCATTTGTACTCTGGTACAACTTCGTCAAAGACTCCCACATCTCATAGGCATTTGTCTTCCCCGTCAATTGAGGAATCAAATGGTCCTTGATGGCATCAAGAATAATCCTCTTAGCCTTGATACTCTTCTTAGTGTATGCTGCAAGAAGAGTAGCATCAGTAGGTATAACCACAGGATGTGTTGCGATATTTTCAACAATATCCCACAACTCATTTTCTTGCAACAAGAAGATCATCCTCTCCTTCCAAGCACCAAAGTTTGCTGCCCCATCAAGTCTGTCCTCAACTCTCAAACCTGTAGCCATTGACCCCTTTCTGCTGAAAATGAAAGATTCAAAGTTCTGTTCGGTGAAGTGATTGCTGTCCAAATTTTCTGACTTGCTGAAATATTTCTGTTTCTTTCAACTCAGCTCTAATACCATGTAAAATTTCGGACCCCAACCCAGTTTCAGTCTCGCTGATTTTTCAGCCAATGTTTAATGCCCAAACCCAGATTTATGACAACCAATTAAATTCAACATAAAATAATTTTTCAGAACTGAAACATGACGATTCTGAACATCGTTTTAATGCAGAAATAAAATATATCAGCAGCACATAAAACTCAAAAAATGACACAGTGATTTTTGGTCTAACTGTGACCCTGGAAAAACCCACAAGGGGAAAACCAGTGAGAGAGGGAGTTTTTATTATTGTGAGCTTCAGAGAAATTCTGTTACAACATATTCATCTTCAGAAATTTAATGACAAACTTATCTCGAAAACCGTGCCAAGTCTTCACACAGGAAATGAGCAAAACTCCTCGAAATTTGTGCTAGAATTTCCTGCACTCATGTACAAGTCTACTCCTTGTTTTTTGTGCCTCCTTGTTGTACGACTGCCTCAAAATATGTGCCAACTGTTACAGCTCAAAACTGAGCATTAAATGTTGTATGACTGCCTTGGAAAATGTGCCAAAACCACCTAGAAATTACCACAAAAAATTTCCTCGATTTTTGTGCAAGAATAACAATTGTACGAACCATACAGAATCCGTACAGTATAGACTGTTAACTCAGTTGTACTTTTTGCCTCGATTTCCGTGCTTGTTTCCTGCTGTATGAAACTCGAAAATCTATACAATAAGGCCTCTTTCCTGAACTGTACTCTTCCTCGATTTATGTGACTGCTTTTAATGCGGCATGACCTGCTCAATCTGTATAGTACGGCCTGATATTAATGTTGTACCTTCTGCATCGTTTTTTGTGCTAGTTTGCAGCCTTGGAATGTGTGCCCTAGCTCTGCAAAAATGGCCTCTTCCTCAAACTCGAAAATATGCTCTTGCTCTCTCAAAAATGTGAAAACAACCACAATGGGTTCGCCCTCCTTACCCTAATCGACCTCATGAGGGAATCTCAAGGGTCATCTCATCTAATGGTTGAGATTAGATGAGATCAACGGTGGGGATAAAATCAATTTATTCACCCACTTTCCCTAAGTCTCAAAAAGTCACCTTTTAATTTGCATCTCACAAATTAAATGACAAGGGTCCACATTAGGCACTTTCTCACCCCTTAGGCGCCTAGGTGATGAGAAACACTTGCCTAGGTACTTTTTAATCTAATTTTAACATGGCCCAGGTGTAGTCTTTCTCCTTAATCATGTTGATTTGACTAGGAATGATTAAGAATCGAGATGCTACATGCTATCACATGCAGACCAAGAGTGAGTCTGATCTCAGAGAGAGTCAATTGGCTCAGAGGGAGAGCCACAAGGGGGTTTTCTCCTCGATTCAAGTTGGAGAGAGACATCGACTCTAAGGACTGGTAGACAAGTGTCATGAGTCTAGGGTGAAGTTTGTATACTTTAGAGACAAGCTTTGCATGATGCAGAATGTCTCCCTCGTTGAGAGGGAGTGTTGATGTTTGGACAACATCGGGAAGACATTCTCCTAGATTAATAATTAATAATATAATTATTGATTATTAAATAATATATATAATAAGTAATAATAAATAGTTATTTATTATCCAAGGGACGCATCCTTTCATGGATGGTGACCATATGTTCTCTATATATGGAACACTCATCATTGTAATAAAACATCTATCATATATCATCTTATATAGAAAAATCAACAACCTAGAACTGACAAAAAACTTTGAGAGAGAGAGAGAGAGCTAAACCAGGGTTTAAATCACTTGCAAAGGAGAAAGGACTAGTGACATCTAGTTCCTTGGGCATATGGAGAGTATCATGCAACCTCTGTGGAGGATAAAAGCAAGAAAACACAAGGATAAAACCTTAGGGGAGTACAATCAGAAGCCCTAGGACCAAATCCTCTAGGGAAACAAGATAGGGGAATACAATCACAAACCTTAAATGTCGTTCTATGTCTTCTAAGGCTTCTAACAAAGGACCAAGGTGATAAAACCCTAGAGTACAATCACAAGCTCTAGAATTTAATCAATAAGAGTAAATCTAGGTGAGTACATTCACAAGCCCTAAAATCAACCTTATATGCTTCAACAAGCTTAAAATGAATGGAAACAAGGGAAGGGAGCTGAATTGCAAGTCTTCCTAGGGTTCCAAAACACAATTTATCCAAGGAGAACAAGATACCATGCAAATTATTACCAATTTGATAAAGCATTTACTTAAAACACCAAGAATAAACCATCAAATATTTAGAAAGAACACTTACTAACCAAGTCGTTGAGCATGAGGAAACCCTAGAGCATGAATCATCCACAAAATATGAAGAAACATCCACAAGATCACTCTCCAAGAGGTGCGCACAAGTACTCCATGATGGAAAAGAAGTATAGAAGACGAGAGAAGTGATTCTCCACAAGTGTTAGTTATGATTTTCAAATGAGGGTAGTGCTAGCCTTTTATATGAGGAAACCCTAGTGCTTTACCTCTCAAAAGCCCCTAAAAATGAGATTAGTCCATGATACAAGGTGGATAGGTCTAGGTCGATCCCTAAAATAGCCTCCAACATAACCAAATAATGTTAAGACATAAAAAATGTCCTCTTAAAAGTATGCATGTGAGTGTAAGAGGTTCAAGAGGGTGACGCCATCTCCTCAAGGGGCATAAAGGCCTCCAAAGGCCATGTCCATGCCCAAAAGGTCCAAGCATCGTGGAAGGTCATGTCTCCTCGTTAAAGGGTGTCATCTCCTCATCTCCTCATCAAAGGGTGCCAACTGATCATCACCAATGCTAGGTCGGCCCAAGCAAGCATCAAATCACATCATGCATGACATCATCATCAACATGTGCAACGTCTAAGGGCTAGGGTGTGACGTCATGATGGAGAAAACTCAACAACCTCTCCAAGAGGTGTACAATCATCGTTAATGCTCACGTAATCGATCCCAAGCTCAAATCCTCAAAGGGAAACAATGTCCATGGTGAGGGGCTTCTTGCCCCTATGTAGCCCATCAAGCCACATCTGCAATGTCCAAGCTCATCTTTCCAACATCCAAGGTCCAGGAGGTGTGGGAAGGTGTCCCAAGGTAAGCCAAATCATCAATGCACCCAACGCTCTGCATCAAGGTCCCAATGTCTTGGGCATCATCATGAAAATGTCCTCCAAAGGACCATGTCAAGGGTGCATCATGATCAAACAAATTCCACATAATCAAGTAAATAAAGCATTACAAGATACAACAGTCATTAGAATCATATAAAGTAGGCCACTACTTAATACAAGAGCTACATAAGCAATTCACATTAGGTATCTTCTTCAAACTTCACACTAGCTCAAGACTTTGTGAAATTTGTGAAGTTTAAGTATGGGAGGGCCATCACTAGATCCTATTAGGTGTGCCAGTACCCAAGTTGAGGAGTAATTCCTGAGAAACCCTTCAAAGTGTAAGTATAAATGAATGAGGTGGCATGGGGTTTACTTCATGCTCATGGTGTCATGGTCATAGTGTCATTGACATGCAAGGACACGTGTGGGTTCATCTCCATGAGTGCCTTTGTAGAGGGAGCGCTTGGTGCTTGAGACATGATCTCCTCTAGGATCACTATCTTCATTGTGGACCATGAGGCATGATCTCCTCTAGTTACCCCTAGGTGAGAGGGGGTAATAGTGTTCATTACAGTATTGATCATACTAGTTGTTCGTGAACTAGTGGCAGTGATCAAGTGTAGCAGTCAATGAGGTGGAAAACACGCTTTGTACCTGCTCGGTGAGGCCTATCCAACCAAAGGAGCAGAATAGAAGAGGAGTGGAGACCCATGCCTCATTCTCAATGAGTAGAGTCTATGACCCTATTCGCATGTTGAAAATATTAGTAAGCCTCAATTTGATTGATCTCACTGTGAAAAGTGCATTTCTATTCTGTAATGTCCCTTTCCGAGTAGGAGCTCCAAAGAGGAAGGCTTAGTAGTCTAAACATTCATGTTAGACTATAGACAGGGAGAAACAAGGGATACAGGGTCATTTGATGTGATTTCACTAGGGAATGTTATATTTCGAAAGTGGCATTAAGTGAAAAGTGGGAAAAGTGCCTTTTAAGTGATTTGAGCCAAATATAGAGGGGTGCCTAAGTGAAGGAGCTAAATTTAGAGGTCAACGGAGAATTAGGTTTTTGGAAAGGTATATGAGGAGAAACGCGACCTAATTTCTGATTATGCATGTTTATGATTTGACATTTGAGCTATGAGGAGAAAACACAGGTTCATGCGAATTAATGGAGATTGTGGATTCCAGGAGGAAGACACTAGTGGGTTGATTTTAGTGTTGAGAGACACACCATAGTCATCGGAAAGATCATTCAAGTCTTTCATCGGTTTGTAGCAGCAAATTTTGTAGGTTCAAATAGCTAGGGTGCAATTTTGCAGGGAGAGGGTGTGAGAGTTGGGAGACTCAGAGGATTATCCTGTCTCGACCAGGGAGAATCCAAAGATATCCTTCCGACCTAGTTGAGAGGAAGGCATGGCGCATCTTTTGAGAGGTTACTCGTCAGATTTCGATGGAGGAATCCTCTAGGGCGCACCAGTTAGCCAGTGAGGGCGCAACACTTGGGGAGGCACATTCAAGGTTCCAGAGAGATCACCGGACCAGATCCGGGGAAGCCCTTCCGACCCATTACAGAGGAGGCTAGGGCGCTTAGTTTAAGAAAGATACAACCAGATTTTGACAGTGGAATCACCAGGGCACATCAGTTGAGCTCAAGAGGGGCACAACCCCCCAAGGGATCCCATCCGGGTTCACACAGATCAACAGAGCATCGATCTGCAGGCAGACAGTTACTGAGAGGGTGTTTGAGGGCAGGGCATACAATTTGAGATAGTTTACAGGGTCATCTGAGGAGTTTAGTCTCCAGGGCGAACATTCCAGTCTTGTAGCAGTTGTCGTGTGAGTTGTCGGTTGCATGCAGCAATTTTCGTCAGTTCTTCTCACCCATTGATCCAACATTCTTCTTTATCTGGGTTGTTGTCGTCCTTATATACACTTGCAAACATGGACTAAGTCCGATCCACTTGGTGTGTCCTCGGAGACACAATGTCTAAGTTCAAGCCCACCGTCACCTTGACTTGAACTTATTCCGTCTAGGCTTACTCCTAGGGAAGCCAAGGGGGGTAGACCCTAGTTACTATGTGAGTTACTAGATGTGTTCTAGGAGTTAATTTTAATTGGTTAAAGGTCTAGGGGGATCTAGCCTATATGAGTCAACAATGCAAATGCAAACTTTCAATGCAAAAACAAACCTTTCCCTAGGTCAACTAAGACTAGTGCCTAAGGTTGGGTAATGGGGTCAACTAAGTTAAAGGTTATGTTTTACAAAAGATTACAATTAGATTACATAATGAATTACTAGATACAAGATTTACAACTATCTACAAAGTTAAAGAATCTAAAGAATAACTAAGAGATACAACAATGATAATACAATGATACAATAATGGACAAAGCAAGATACAAAGAAACTAACTAGCCACTAATCTTGAAATGAAGTTGAATGTGCAGGTTAATAAGATATTGCTCAAAGATAAATTGAACCACAATACATCAAGCCAACTATCCCAAACAAGAGTGCCTCCAAAGGATGCGCAACTCAAGGAGAAGTTTCACCGGCATGTACAACCACAAGCTCCAAGCAATGAAGAAGCCTCCAAGGGATGTGCAACTTCAAGGGAGGAGACCAATCACACCAAAATACAATTTAAGCTCAAAATTAAACATTGCAAAGAAGCCTCCAAGAGCTAAAGCACAACTTTAGATTACTTAGTCAAACCCACAAATGCTTAAAGTAAAATTGCATGTAGATGTAAAAGTTAAGTGTTTGCAATATGTAACTTTAGCATAAACCATAAAGATGTATCAATGTAGATTACTCAAGGTTAAGTGGATTGATTAGGATTGATAAAGTTGTTAAGTTAAGTGTAAATCCTAGACTAAGTGGCAACCCAAGAACTCTCCCCGCTTGTACCAAAAGAATTGTTGGGTGCTCAATAAGTGAGGCAAACAAGGCCACACTCTAGCTCCACAGGTATATCCAGGAAAAGAAGTACTCCACAGGGAGGACACCAAGTGCCGTGAGACCGTCCCTGATCTAGCACCCCCCGCTTCTTCCTTAAATTCTCTTTTTGTTGGAAAAGTTGAGACCGTGGTTGGTGACCTATTAAGCTAGGTAAATTTTAGGCTTTAAAAGTAAATTGAGCTTAAGTGAATTAAGTTGAGTTAGATTAGTTGGAAGTGATTACAATGTATTACTTGAAAGAAAGTGTGCTTGCAATGTAAAAGGAAAGTACTTGAAAGATTAAGACTTGAAAAAGTAAAGTACTTAAACTAAAAATTGCAAGAAAGTAAAAGCTTGAAAATTAATTACAAGATTATACAATGCTTAAAGAAAGTAAATTGCAAGACATAAAGGAAAGTACTTTTAAAGATTATTAAGTTAAGAGCAAGACACTTAAATGGAAATGACTTGCAATGAAAAGAAATGAACAAGATGAGCAAAGTAAATTAGTTATGCCTCCATGGGCCTAAGCTAGCATTAAGTTGTTATTTTTAGATCTAGATTATTTTAACCATTAAACACATAAAAGAAACAAATAACCAAATACTAATCTAGCCTTACGATTTTGGGGGTTCGCTTAACCAAGCTCACTCCAAGGTGTAGGCAAAATGAAAGAAAATGCAGAAATTAATTACAAGAGAGGAATGCAAGCCTTTTAGGCTTGTTTAATATGTGAGAAAGAGAAGAGAAGAAGAGGGTTTTTGTTACCCAATTTTGGGAGGTTGATATTTGACTTGTAGATGCCCCAAATGGGCTGTAAGCACTCCCAAATGTCACCAACCTGCAAATAATCAGCAAGCAAAACTTGTTGGAAATGCTGCAAAAAGTGACAAACTTTTGAAAATTTCTGTTGTAAAAACCATAAATTTTCTGTGTAAATTTCAGCAAGTAAAATATGTTTATAAGCTCTATCCAGGTATGTTAGAATGTCCAAAGAAGTATAGAAAAAAACAGAAATATGAAACAAATTTTTTTAGAGGGTTTAAGTGGGTGAAAAGAGAGATTTTTCAGATCTGAAATCTTCACTCCAAACCCTTAGGCAACCCGCAAATCATGTGAGAAAAGTTACAAAAACAGAGAGGATGTGACTAGATCTAGATGGTAAAACAAAATAATCTGTAATACCCAAATAAACACTTCTCTAGATCTATGATAATACTTCCACAAATCTATCCATGCAAAATACTTTGCTTGGAGTTCCTACTCTAGATCTATAAGCTAAGCAAACACAAGAAAAATAAACAAGAACAAGATCACCTCATATGTAGCAAGATGGCACCAAGAAGACTCAATACCATGGATCCTCCAAAGATTTATTTTATTCAATAGCAAGCTTGGGCAAATACTTGCCACAAGCTTGAGAGAGAGAGAGAGAGAGAGAGAGAGAGAAAGATTTTGGCATAGTAACAATACCAAGAGTAGATGTGTAAAATAAGGGAGGGAAGGCTCTTATTTATACTTGGGATAGCTTAGGAAAATGTTTGGGTAAGTTCTCCCACTCTTTCTCCACTTAATTTGCTCAAATTACAAAATTTTGACAAGTTTGACTTTGTCAATTCCAACAATTAAATCGTTGTCTTAGACTGACTTAGACTCCTCATGGACAAACACCTAGCAAAACTTGTCCAATTGAGTTGAAACTTTCTTCAAGGGTGTAGGGGGTCTCATTCCATTTCTTTTGAGCACAAATACCCCTATCAAAATCCCTAGGATTCAGTTTTTACAATTTTTCTCAAAAATTAATTAAAATTACCATTAAATGGGTAATTTTAAAATATTAAAAAAAAACTATATAGACTCGACGGAATTCCGCAAGACTCTAGAAAATGTCTAGCATGGTCATTTACAATATTCCTAGACACTAGCTACCATAGGGCTCGACCATTAGAGCGCCTTTCACTACTTTGGAGGATTATTGTGGCACTGAAAAACTCGAGGGAAATTAATAAAGCTGGTTAGGCCAAATTAATAACCTAAGGAAAAAAAACACTCGATGAAAGGAACTCCTCTAGTGATGAAGTCCTAGGCAACTGACCTAAACTATGATCCATGCAGACCCATGACATTATAATCCCACGCAGGGGAGCGGAAATTCCAATTACAAAAACACGTGTTGAAGCCAAAATTTCCTTGTAGAACCAACAAGTCTTCAAACTAGTAGCACCATCAAGTACATATCATCATGGCACATGGAGTTGACCCCCTAGTTGAAATAGGTGGTCAACACGAGTATTTTTGATTTAGCATTGTTGTTGTATTCCAGCTAAGATCCATCTAGTCTTGATCTAGCTGAGAGATTCATTTTATTTCCCCGCATGTGGTTTTGTATCTTCAGTCATATTTCATAATATACTTGGTCGTAGTTGTTGTGTGTTTTATTTCTATTGCATGTTTGATTATACACTGTTAAACACAAGAAACACATTCAGAACCATTGAAACACAAAGCAAAACCTTTAACTGCATCTAGAATCCCAAAGAGTATCAATTTCTGTAGCTAGTAGTCGGCAGTTGAGGCATATATTCTGATTTGTGAATTAGGGATATTACAATGGTATCAGAGCTTTAGTCCTGCCAGTCTGTGACTAAAGTCGATGAGTTCAACAGAGAACCTAGAGGGCCGTGAGCACGTAGGTGACTAATATGTCACTTACAACAGACTCAGGGAAAGGAGGAGACCTATGCCAGATTATCCCCCCTTTCCTCCCAGTTCAGAGGAAGAGGAAGAGGCACATAGGGAAGCAGAGAGAAGGGAAGAGCATGAGGCAGAGAGGATGATGGGAAATAGGCATGAAAGGCCAGAAGGTAGTGGCAAAGCACCCATGGACCCAGATGGAGCCTTCATGCAAGTTATTAGCAATTTGGTGATCAGTCAATAGACCATGACTCAGTGCTTGGCACAGATGGTTGATAGATTGTTTGTAGGGAGCATTCCAGGTGCAAATGCCCCGCATGCAGCACAGGGGAACTCAGGGGTAGGCAGTAGACCCCATTCACCTACTCACACCTACACTTCATCGAGTAGGATCCCCCAACCACTATTCCCTAGCTTCCATAGGGCACCTCCAGTAGCAGTACAACAACCAGTAGTATAGAGGAAGACCACACAAGCAGAGGATATCTTTGACTACAGGAGAGAGTATGCAGTACTGGGACCGGAGTTCCATCAGGATATGACCTTGGTTGAATATTGTGGACTCAGACTTAGGAACCGTCGTAGAGATCCTAAGAGGGGAGGACAACAACAACATCAACAGGGGAAAAACATAGATTTCATTCGGAAAGTAGGTAAACTCACTATACCTTCTTTTGACGGATCATCCAAATGCACTGCCAGAGCTTGGGTACAGAAACTGGACAAGTAATACAAGCTCAGCCAGATGACGGAAACTGAGGCCATCAATTTCGCTACCCTGCATTTGGAGGGTGAGGCACATGAGTGGTGGCGTCATGGACTGGTGACACTGGGTCACAACCACATCATTTCTTACAGGGAGTTCACAAAGAGGATCATGGACAGGTTTGACAGGAGGGATCCAGAGATTCATTTCATAGATTTAGCTCAGTTGAGACAAACTGGCACAACAGAGGCATTCATCACAGAGTTTCAGAGGGTAGCCGTTGCAGTGACAAATATTTCAGAACCCAGATTGGTCATACTTTTCATTGTGGTTCTCACAGAACCCTTGAGAGGATGGGTGAAGGCCTATAGATCTCACACACTACAGGATGCCATCCTGCACACTAGAGATCTAACAGACTCAGTGTCGAAGACCAAAACTTTTTCCAAACCCGTTGTGCCACAGGAGGATTGGGATAGGAAACCATTCCAGAGAGAGTGGAAGGGTAAGGAGAAGTTGGATGATGCTACTAGGCGTGATCTTATGAGGAAGAAGCTATGCTTCACCTGCAAAGATCCATGGGTCCCCGACCATAGGTGCATGGGCAAGGGACAAATCCATTACATTGAGGTTGCCGCAGACAGTGATGAGGAGGAACAGGGCAGTCAGGAACAGGACAATGAGTCCACTAGCTTAGAGGAGGAGCCATTGCATGAGAAGCAGCCTCCGAGGAGACCACCGAAATCGAGAGGGGCAGAGCCACCGGTAAAGCCACAACCTCACAAAGAGGTTAAGATACTAGCACCAACAAAGGGAGTCATAGTGACCCTTTCTGGAGTCCCTAGGTATGACACCCTCAGGATCAGAGGGATTATTCAGGGACAACGGGCCATTGCCTTGGTAGATGGTGGGGAAACCCACAACTTCATTGACGCTGCATGGGTAGCTAGGCGAGCACTACAGACAAAGGAGTTTGAGGGGTTTGAGGTTGCAGTAGCAGATGGCCACACAATGGGATATTTGGACAGAGTTCCAGACTTGGAGGTGAAGTTAGGTAACTACACCATGAGAGATACATTCTATTTAGTTGAGCTAGCTGACACATATGTGGTGTTGGGATTCCAATGGTTGATCACCTTAGGCAAGATTTCTACCAACTACCAAACCCTTGAGATGGGATTCATAGATAGTGAGGGGAAGAAGATTGTAATAAGGGATATGTCGACAGGGGCACCCAGGACAGTGTCGACGAAGAGGATGGAGAGTATCTTCAGGCATGGTGAAGCAACATATGCATTATCTAGGAGACCAACAACTTGTTCATTGATGGATATTTTAGCAGATTGGAAATCCCACTTGTTAGTGGAATATTCCAAGAACAAGTTCGCTTGTGAGATATTGGATGGGTAGGTACAGGACGACAGGTACAGAGTCAGACGATGTCATCTTCTACCAAGACCAAGTCTTCCTAGTGCCAGGGTTCGGTCTCACGACGAAGATTTTGGCAGCAGTACACAACTCTCCATTAACAGGCCATCAGGGGTTCTTCAAAACCTATAGGCAAGTCAGAGAGAGATTCTCTTGGAAGGGTCTCAAGCAGGATGTGATGAGACATATCAGTGAGTGTGTGACTTGTCAGCAGAACAAGTCCGAGTAGACACTTCCAACAAGGTTACTTTAGCCACTTACCATTCCGGAGCAGAAATGGGAAATTTTATCCATGGACTTCATTACAGGCCTACTGAAGGCTCAGGGTAAAGACAACATATTTGTAGGGGTCAACAGGTTGACTAAATTTGCGCATTTTCTCGCGATTCCTAGAGACTACAGCGCAATGAAGGTGGTAGAGTTGTTCTTCACAGAGACCTTTAGACTTCACAAGATGCCACATAGTAGACTCGGTGACAGAGACAGTCGATTCATCAACACTTTTTGGCAAGAGGTATTCAGAATGGTGGGGACAAATTTGACACCCAGCACCAATTGCCACCCCTAGACGGATGGGCAGATGGAGATAGTCAACAAATGGGTAGAGGGATATTTGAGAAACTATAGGAGTGGACAACAGAGAGCGTGGGTAAGGCGGTTACATCTTGGAGAGAACTGTTACGACACTACCTTCCCCATATCCATTGGTATGACCCCATTTAGAGCATTATATGGGTATGATGCTCCGACTTTGGTTGACTTGATTTTTGGAGACAACCAGATTCACAACGTGCTCCACGTTTCTTGTCTTAAGAAAACCGTGGGACAATTCATCAACACTTCAGAGGAGCTTCCACCTTTGGATGAGGAGGGGCAGTTGGAGTTGGTTCTTGAGGACAAGGCTGTTGGGAGCGCGGAGCGGGAATCGCAGATTTTCAAAAATCTCCGGGAGAGAGAGCGTTTCGGGAGCGTTTTTTTATATAATACATAAAAAATATATATTTTGATATATATATATATA
>ML780624.1:1104849-1115455 GCA_009831015.1 Picea engelmannii
ATATATATATATATATATTTGTATATTTTTGGAAAAATGTATATAGTCGAACCTAATGTCAAACCTCATCCGAACCTTATCAGAAAATTCAAACCCGAGTCGCACTTAATCATTGCCGAACCCGAACTTGAACCCGAACCATGTGACATAGGTTGTAACAGCTCAAGTAGAGAATAGGGTGTTTGAGTTGGAGTGATAATGTTTGACTCCTCTGTTGTAGGAGATCACAAGTACCTTTTTACTTTTCCCCTGAAAAAAAATGCATTCATTTTTCAGCATGAAGTGTAAATACCATCCTCATATGGGCTTACATACCTGTCCTTTTCAAGACTTCATCAACATAGGTCAAGATGATTCAATCATCTTTCTGTTCTTCAGAATGTCTACCAAAAACGTTCCTAGATACTATTTCTGAGGTTTTTCTCATACAATTAAGCATATATAAAAAACGATACATTAATACCCGAGTCTCTATTTATCTTATCTAGACATATTTCAAAAACATTTTCCACTCAGTCATAGTTTAAGCATCATTCAATGAAAACATTGTGGATGAGATTACTGTCCCATTTCTGTGTTCTTCTTCAACCACCTGTCCAAGTTCACCTTCTAATCCTGTCTTTGAAAGAGTATCAGCTTTGGAATTATTCTGCCTAGGAGAACACAAGTACTTTGCTATTGAATAAATTGAATTATAGTTTTGTTGTGTTAACTCTACTCATCAAAGTATTTAGAAATTTCATTGGAGACCCTGATAGGCACTTTTACTTATATGGTGCAGTGAGCTGAACTAAACCATCTATCTTTAATAAAAAATTAAAGGAACGTTGAACTAAATCATATTAATGCCAGTTCACTGCACCCAAACTTCTGATAATCATGCAACAGTTAATCTCATTCATGAGGCCTAGATGAATTTAGAGTTGTGGATTATTGATTTCTCCTCTTTTCCTTGCAGCCTATAGTTGTGACTAATTTACAAGTCTTCATCTGTCCCACACTTTCAAGGCCTCCATTTGGTCTCTCTTGTAGTTGCCTTCGCTCCATTTTTGAGATACCATACCTGTAACTATATTCCCCCACTTTCCACCCCCATATTATTTTACCAGACACATGTTGCAGTCCTTTAATTACATATTAACAACTGCAAATTGTGAGTCTCATTGATCACTTATTTGTCACTTTCTTGACATTAGCATAATTTCTTTCTTTGTGGTGCTATTTACATCCAGAAATGACCCTTTGCAATCCAAGTCTTGTTTCAAATCATGAAAAGCCCTAATCGTTTACATTTTCATACTAGATTTATTTTTGATTCCTCTACTTCATGCTAATAAACTCTTAGACCTAATTTTGTTCTCTTTTCAGAACGGAAGGTGATCTGAACTAAACCATCTATCTTTAATAAAAAATTAAAGGAACGTTGAACTAAATAATAATAATGCCAGTTCACTGCACCCAAACTTCTACCAGATCCAAATGTTTGACATAAGTTCCTGTTCTCTTTGCCTAGAACTGCTTTCAGGCATATTTAGAAGTATGAATTCTTTTGGAAATTGTGTAATGTGCAGAAGCTGAACACATTTTACATGGGATATATTGCAAAATAGAAATGAATGTCTATGACATGTGTGCAGATCAATTGTCAAGGTTACATGGTGTAGCTTTATAATTATTGTATGAGCCTTGACCTAACATTTGTAGATGCTCGATGGACTGGTAAAACATCAAGCAATTCAATTAGATGTTCAAAGCATTGCTGAATCTGCAAAAACTTCAAAGGAGGCCAAGATTGCAGAAGTTGGAGCAGATATTGAGCATCTGATCAGAACAGTGTAACTTGATTTTGGATATAAAGATGGATATGTCAAAAATCAAGATCATGATTTGGTCTTGCAATTTTCCACAGGTTAAGCCAATTTTGTTAAATATTATCTAGATTGCGTTGCATTAATATTGAACGCTTTTAATTTATTCTCAATTTCTGGCAGAGAACTGCATAAGTGAGAATCTTTACAGGATATAATATTCTTGAGGTGGCATCCCCTCTTGTTGGTCACAGAACTTTTATCATTGTGGGTTTGCCATAAAATAAGTATTATATTACATAGTCTCTATGCCATCTGAGCATGTATTCAATTTATTAAAAATCTTTTTTTTCATCTAGACGCAAGTTAATTATTCATGCTTTTTTAGGTAATTGAAACTAAATTACTAGTAACTATCATGGGCCTTTGGACATTCAAATGAATGAAATGCTTCAACAATATCAAGTGATTTATTTAGCTCTAATCTAATCTAATGGTCTGCTGTTTGTTATTTTCCCCTTAAATAGATCATATATTAATGTAAGAATAGCAGCTTCAAATTCTTTCTATGATTCTATGGCTGCCTATAATAATATGTGGCAATTACCCAATCATAAGTGTATTTTAAAACCCACATCTTGAAAATAATTATACAATTTCAAGTGTGCAATACGCATATTCAATATAGACATGCTTGGAAGCAAACATAGTGGTGATAACATAGAAGCAGGTTTGGAATCGACCATCAAGGAATTTAACAATGAAGACCTTAAACTCCATGAAGACAAATTTTCATGTTGTCAGTATACTCCTGAACTAATTTCGCCTTCAGGCATGCTCCTTTTCCACATGGAATATGCTTATAATAGCATTAGCTCTAGAGTTTAATAGTTTTGCAAGTTTTAAATCCTACTACAAAATGATAATGATACCCTGCAAAATCTTAATTTAAATTTCTACTTATTTATTTTAGCAAGTTTAGAATGTAACCTTGATGCTAGAGACCATTTCAAAAGTCAGAAGTTGGGAAGAAGTTATTTATTTCAATCATTCATGTACACTCAACTTTTTGAAATAGTCTTTAATTTGCACTTTTTTCTCAAAAATATAGAGGCTTCAATTAAACAATAATCATAAATTTCCATTTCCATTACATATTCAATTTTAGCAAGAATGGAATTATATGCCCATATTAGAGCTTTGTAAACTGATCAAATAATACTTTATTTTCAACCATTGCATATGTTATGAATAGTTGAACAATAGATTTTTCAATTTGCATCACTTTTACATTTAACAACCACTTTGTGATAGCATCTCTTAGAAGTATTTGGATTTTGGGTCTCTATCTTTTTTGTTGGAGAGATGTGATTCGTTATGAACAACATGGTATAGGGATGAAATAATTGAGTGAGACGAACCAACTCGGTTCAGATCATCAATGTCAAAAATATTTGGAACATAAAGAAATCCATCTAGGATAAAATAATATATATTGAATAAATGTATGAAAATGATAGTATGATTGATTACAAACGAGGGCTATATATATATATATATATATATATATATATATATATATATATATATATATATATATATATATATATATATATATATATATATATATATATTGTTTTCTCCTTTAAATATGCTTTGTCCTCAAAGCATATTTATGGAAAGGCTTTACATCTTTTCTTTAGTTTGTAACGTCTTCACATGATTCCTTGCTTTTGATGTTGTCATAGTTGACAATACAAAATTATATGAACTTCTAAGAGTTGAACATAACTGACAAGCTGTAAAAGGATCCAGCCATCCCAATTCGATCCTTTGTGGAATATTGCGCTTATAGGATTCCCAAGATAATTTGTTATTATGAGACTCAATCGCACTAGCGTCAACATTCTTCGGACGATAGGTCAATTGTTTCCATTCTGAGCAATGTTTATACTTTGATTGGTTAAGGTACCTACTCTTGTGATTAAGATGTTGATAAAGTTTCTTTGTAACATGATTTTCCCTTATTTTACTTGTAGTGTTTTCTCCATTTGCTTTTGGTATTATATCTTCTTCATGCATTGGTGTTGCTTTTTTTATTACTGGATTTCTATTAGTAAATATACTTGGAATTTCCATCATTAATATTTACCTTATTGAGTTGTGATGTTGATTGGGTCTGTATTTGTTTATGATGCAAGGGAAATGAGCACTGAAACACACAAATAGTTACAAGACACCCTGCTACAAAATACACAACGGAAGAACAAAACATAAATACTTTATGCAAATAATAAGGAAATCAACTGGAAACTAAAACACCAGAAAACCCACGAATTTCAACACCATTCGTTTATTGATTCAATGCAGATAACAAGTTTTTCTATATTGCATTGTGCTTGGGCCAAGAGACATCCGTGAATTGTGCTTGTGTGGTTGAAAAACCACTTTGAAATCGTCCAGAGGGTAATGGTCTGCATGTATGGGTTGAAGTTTTGTTTCGCCCTTACTGCGTACTCGCCCAACTTGGAATCTTTCTCCGGTCTACCTTCCACAATCTTTCGTGGTTCACCAACCCCTTCAAAATTGTGCTCATTTCTTTTTAAAAATCCTCCTCAGCTCTGAGACAATTTGCCTTCTCTCCAAGAACGAGTTGTTACCCAAACTGCCCTTGGCTTCAAACTGTTTGCCTTCTTGGCGTTAATGGCTTTTCTTTTGGGTGCCAGATCCTTTACCTAGCCGTCACTGAGATTCAACACGTGTTATTGCCAGCGTGAAAAGTCAACAAGTGTTGTAACAACGTTTTCGTAGGAGGCAATTCAATTTCCAATGAAATCCATATTCAACCTTCGTTTCAGCATAAATTTCAGCATGCACAAGAGTAGTTGCACGAGTAACAACAATTTGAATTCATAGCAAATTGATTAAATAGAATGGATTACTAACACAATCCTTATTCAACTTATTGCCTAATTTGCAAAATAGAAATATTTTCGGGTGATGTGGATTCCCTGAGCTCAAGGATGCTCCTGCATCAACTTATTTCTCCTCGACTTGAATTTTTACATTTGAGGGATTCAATGCTTCCTTCTTAGTAAGTTGTTCTAACTTGTTTTTCAAGAAATTATTATCATTCTTAAGCTTATCAATTTGTGTAAGTAGGTTTTGGTTATGAATCCTTAGATGTGAAAGTTTTTGATTTCATATTTCTACAACTTTTTGCATGTCTCGATTTTCTGCCTTTTATTTTTTTAGTCCTCTGATTTATTCTAGCAACCTTTCAATAAGGTTTTTTAAGCGTGAAATTTTGTCCTTTTTTTCTGATTGTTTTTTCTTGAATTCCTGCTCGAGATCTTCCTTCTCTTCTTTTAAAATTGTATTATACTGCTTTGTAACCTTTGTCTTCTTGATTTATGCAAAGTAATTTTACCATGGTCTTTTAGGCGACATATTTCATGGTCATTTTCTAATAATTCTCTGTAAAACATATCCTTGATATCTTTATTCTTTTATTTTTGTTTTGCTAATTCGTCATTTAATTTCTTCATTTGTAACGCATATTGTTGCATTTGCATATCATCTTGATATTTCCTTGTAGAAAATAGTCTTTGACAATAGTGGCAAAATCTCGTAAGAGTTTTGAAGATCATTAAACTTTTGGCATCATTTCTACAATAGGAACATTTTGTCATAATGATAGAATCATCATCTGTGTAATTCACGGTTCTTAGTTTGAATTAGTCCTTGTTTCACTTTTAAAGTTTAATATTCGTAAAGTGCTCTAATATTTTTATGTATAAGTATTTTTCCTCTTTATTATTCATAACTTTCTTACACTAGACACTTTAATCAACCTTTTTTTTGCAATTTTTATATCTTATAAAGTACCTTTATGAAATGATATTTTAATATAGTCTTCACAAACTAAAAAAACTCTTTATTAAACTCCCCTTTAACCTTTTTGTATTACAGTATTTGACTTCAATAATAACCATTTGACTTTAAAAGCCGACGATCTTTTAACCTTACTTGATATACTCTTCTAATATTTTTAAGTAGAGTTGTGATGTGGGAAATGTATGGATGTGGTGATACAAATGAGGGCAATCAATATCCAGTCTGTTGCAGAGTTATTAAGACTCTGCAGTGGATGGATGCATAATGTATATACCATCAACCTACATAAACCCATGGCATGGATGATGCTTGATCGTACACAATGGATGCACATGCTGATGCAGAGGGTATAAAGGGTGGATGGTTCCCGAGGTGGATGGTATCCTTCCTGGATTTCCAAGGTCAACATTATATCTGGTCGTCGTCATCTCTTGGATCAGTCCCGCATGATCTAGTCACATGATCTGGAATCCCGATGTAGACATATCTTTTTTGGATTTCTCGGGAGGTTGAGGCGTCATCGAATTAGTCCAGCATAATCCGTGAATTAAATTACCCACCTACCCACAATGCGAGGTTGGTTCTCAACATAGCTCAATCGACTTCATTCAGGGCGTCAATCTTCCACGAAGGTTGTTCGAACTTGCGTTAGCTACTGGGCGTGATCCTTCTTTGTTGGTCGAGATCTTACTTGTAGGCAGTAGTAGAACCCATGTTAGCTACTGGGCGTGATCCTAGGTGTGATCCTTTTTTGTTGGTCGAGATCTTACTTGTAGGTAGTAGTAGAACTTGCGTTAGCTACTGGGCGGGATCCTGGGCACAATCCTTCTTTGCTGGTTGAAATCTTACTTGTAGGCAGTAGTAGAGGGTGGACATGAGTGGAGCGGTGAGGAGGGTGCACTGAAGGTATAGATGCCAATAGAACAGTCGATGGGTGTAGATATGGCATCCACCATCAAGATTGCTAAGTAGAATTCTCCCGTGTGCTTACAAAGGGCGTTGCGAATCTTCCATCAAGCTCATCCAGTGTTAGGGCCCTGCGATTTTGGAGCCAAGGAAAATACGGGGACCCTGTGAATTTGGAGCCAAGACGACTACCGATAATCTGCTACTGTAACCTGGGTTTACATATATCTTCAATGCTTTTGCGACTTCAGTGGTCATTGAATTAATTTATTCAGTTTGCATTTCTTAAATTTTTGTCAGTGCTGATTGAATTAATTTATATAGTCCACTCTGATCCGTCTGTCTCATTCTCTATTACCACACTCCATTCCTGCAATAAAAACTCAAAGTGAAAATGTAAGATTGAAGTCAATATCAGTCAAAGTATACACCTTCTCCCCGTGTGATTCCAAGAGCCCACGAAGTTGTGATCTTTTTAATTTTTATATTTGATTTCTTTTAAATCACAAATCCTACCTGTGAAATCTTTTAAGTAAAATTTGCAAAGAGACTAAGCTTCTCCTCTATCAGAGTCTTTCTGTTCAATTTTTCCGCTAGCGGAGGTTTTCCACTTGATTTTTGATGGCTATTTTTTCTTAACTTTACAAAGGCTCAAGCTTCTACCTCTAGCAGAGGCTTACCATTCAAATTTTTATGGAGATTTTAAACTTTCCAAAAAATATTATAATACTGAACAAATATTATTTTAATTTTATCAACTTTAATTTATAAATACGAAGTATTTTAGAGTTGAAACTTGAAAGGCACAGCAACACGAGTCTTGTTTTTGTTTTTCCACATTGACTCTTTATCACGAAACAGTTTTGAATGGCATTACAACCATGTTTTCATAACGAAATATACTTGGAGGTTATAACCTCATTATACATTTAAAATTATTAATGGAAAACACTTTAATGATACATTGATATAAACCGATATCAATGTCTAAACATTCATAGCCTTATGAATATCACAACATTGTAAACACACATATCCTTGTGATCAAATGCTGACATTGCTTTCAAACTCAGATTGATCAATATGGTTAGAGAAAATTTACAATTCCTCAAAAAAATACATTGTAAACATACATATCTTTGCGATAAAATGCCAACATTGCTCTCAAACTTAAATTGATCAAAATGAATAGAGAAAATTTACAATTCCTCTTTACAATTTCTTGTATAATTTTTTTTTGTTATTACTGAAAGGTTGGTTCGATTGCTTAGTAATATTGGTAACATAAATTTCACCGAAAATTTCAAAATCTGTTCTCAAGGAATCCTTTTGAATTCTTAGTCACCTTGACAGTTGGAAGTTGATCTTCAGTCTTTTTAAAATTCGGTGTATATTTATTACCAGGAGAGGTGGCCATGTCCGATAACAATTTTAGAAAGAAAAAAATATTCTCAATATCCAATTTGCTCGATTGCAAAACAAACCAATTGAATGAATCAGTTACGTTATGGTTATACTTACTTTTAAGGGCATAACAAAACCAATATTCTGGATAAACGCCAATCGAATCGATCAATTACATTATGGTTACACTTACTTTGAAGGGTTGTAGCTGAAATCGTATTATTAGATGGTCTAAAAATGGATTTAGGGATTGAGATCTCTCCCAAGTCAGTTGGTTCAGCCATTGTATTTACCCTGAAACTGTTGCGCGCCATGAGGTTTCAAACCCTTTTGAAGTATTCATATTAGTCCGCCACCTTCAAGGATTCAAAAGTGAATAAAACAAGTATAAATATATTTAACGTTCTCGTTCCTGTTATTTGATGAGTGTTCTTACAGTATTGTGTGCAGTAATCGATCGTCCATTATCTTGATAATCAAATACACACTTCTATTTCCACCCCATTGGCTCATCGCGTATATGTTTGCAACTTCTCTTTTTTTCAATGATACAATAAATCTGCATGTTCATAGCCCTCCCAAAGCTTTTTCCATCTCCCTTGATCATCTCCATACTTTTCAATCCATAAGGCATTATCTTCCAAATCCAGAATGTCTCCCCACAATGTCTGAGCATGAATCCTCAAATATAACAATTCGCTCCATTCTTTATTCAAATTTTGACAGAAAAAATCTTTATTCAAAGGTATTTGTTATTCAAAATTTGAGAGAAAAATTATAAATTACATGTCTTCCAAAATTTATTTTTGAATATGAGTCTTCTTCCAAAACACTCGTGATATAACTATTGTATTTTATTTAGGCTGGAAAAAAAATCAAGAATAACATAAAAAACAATGATAAGGCGGGATTAATAAATGGAAATGCAACTATGAATATGTAAGTAAGTGAGAATTAAATTTAACGTTTTTTAATTCTAATCCATTAGTTATATGTAATAGAATTATGGTAGTTAGTTATATGTAATAGAATTATGGTAATTTGGTTGTTGACCAACTTACTTATAGATAAAATATTATTATTTTATAAATATGGATTAATTTAAAAAAAATAAAAACAAATAGCATGGATTTGCTAAATTAATAAACTAATATAACATACATGTAATATTACAACAAGTATTGTATTTTATCTTGAGATAATAATATGTTTAAACTATAAAAGATCAAATATAAAGTATACAAAAAATAAAGATCAAATACAAAGAATAAAAAATATTGAAATTTGCAAAGATTTTGGCCACCCTTTGGGACTTCACTGATTTAGTAATTTCTCTTTCATAAATCAGGTGTTATTAATGTTTAATAACACTTTGAACAATAAAGTAGGCTTATCTTCATACCTTGCATGATTATGTTGTGATATTTTTCTATTAAAACAAAACATGTTATTATAGATAAATCTAATTATTATTTATTAAAGAAATATACATCTAATTTTCTTTATTTTGTATTAATATTTAATACCAATTTAAAAATAATATATGTGTGTGTGTGTGTGTGTGTGTTTCTTTTGTATTGATAGATAAACAGTTTAATATGGATAGAGGGTGGAATCACGAAGGTGGGTTACACTTTCGTGACAATTTGGTCTCCAAAATTTCGAAAAACATATTTTCGGCCGAACTAAATATATTTTTCGGCCGAAAGATATTATTTCCAGCCGAATTATTTTTCGGCCGAAAACCTAAACGTCAAATCGAACGGAGCAATAACCGTGCCCTTGATTTGTGTGTAGAAATTTGGTCGGCCGGATATTTTCTTTCCGGTAATAATTTTTCGGCCAAAAGATAGTTCGGCCGAAACATTATTCGGCCGAAACATAGTTCGGCCAAAAGATTGTTCGGCCGAACTATCTTTCCGCCGAACAATAGTTCGGCCGAAAGATTATTTATATAATTGCCACACATCGATTTGTGACATTTGGAAAATTTTTTGGTTGTATTAGCTCTGTGAGGCTCTGTGTCGAGGGCAGCTTTTCTGTGAGGCTCTGTGAGGCTCTGTGTCGAGGATATCGGTCGTGTCGAGGGCAGCGCTCGTGGTCGAGGGCGCCGAGGTCGTGGGCGTCGTGGGCACCGAGGTCGCAGGCGTCGAGGAGAAATTTCGAGCGTCGGGGAGAGGTAAAATTCGAGTGCCATAGATGTCACATTCTGTGTTATTTCGAGTGCCATAGATGTCACTTTGATATTATTGATGCTTATGTTATTTGATATTGACATTGATTATGAAAGCCGGTATATATTATATTATATATTATCATAAAAGTTTTAATATACCATATAAGTAGTCTCTCCTATTAAGTAAATGATGGTTGATTACGTGATGAATATGCTTTTTCGCTGAAGGTTTCCGATCTCATTTTCTATGAGATGTGATCAAAAGCAAAGTATTTATTGGTATAAAGTTTTTTATATCCTACTATGTTTTTTTTCACAAAAAATTGTGTACATTGTGTATTCTGCTTTTCTGTGTTTGCTTTTATTTTATTCTAAGCTAATCCTTAGAATGTAAATTTGGTTTCTGTCGTTCGCT
>ML780625.1:11280-42329 GCA_009831015.1 Picea engelmannii
TGCAGGGTTATGCTTTGGTCTGAAGAATGCTGCAGTGCTGAAATCCCCAAATTATGAACCAGAGAGTATTTACTTAGCAACTCGAACACAGATGCGAGTCAATAGATCTCGCCAGTTTAATTTGTTTATGATGTTGTTTATGTTCCCCAAGGGTTAGGTATTCAAGGGTTCTACAGACAAGGGTTTTCCTTGTGTTATAGCTCTATGATATACGTGCGAGGTCCAACAGTAGTACTCGACCCAATATCTCAAGGAACTAACTAAGGAGGATAGACCGTACCCTTAGCCGTACTACCCGACTACCTAGGTACTAGAGAGTATCTTCCCGAGTGTTGTTCTCGGTGACACTATAGAAGTCCGGCGGCCGATAGGTTTATCTAAAGAGGGCTTCAGGAAATCTAGGTCGATCCGTACACAGGTGCTGTCTGATGCACTACCACTCGAAGGGGTACCAACAGGGGTTACAAGGGTGGCCAACAGATGTGTGCTTAAGAACCACTTGTATTTCATGCGTGTATGAATCCCACAACCTCGGGTTTATGCGTGTAACGACAAATCTCTGTGGCTTAAAGACGCCGGAATACGTCTCTACCCTGAAAAAAATTACCCACAATTTCTGCCAAGGAAAGTGCTCTGATACCACTTGCAAGATACTAGATATATAAAATATGTAGAACAGAAATGAAATGCTAGAAATGACAGAATAACAGTAAAATATCTAGCATAATATTCATAATACACAGAAATGATATACGGAATAGCAACAAAAATAACACTTTGAATCAAATAGCAATGTTCACAGGCCTCTTCGAGGGGGCAACCTCCAGTCGACCAGCGCTCTGTTACAATAATCTCCCAGCTAGGGTTTTCATACCCTCGACTCTTATTTATACTAATATGTCTATTAAGAGAAGCATCTAGAGGAAGATCCTTCTAGAAGCGGAAGCTTCTATTAGGTCTTCTTACATCTTCCTTATTCTATTTTATTGAAAGGTCTTATTAATATTGACCTTTATTACATCCGAATACATTGATCTACCTATGTGCGGGTTAGTACCTTAACATATATCTCAAAGTGATAGTGTGACAGTGGTTCCATCATTCTACTTCTACTTCAGGGTGGCAGGACGGGGCAAGGAGAGGTGGTTGTAGCCACCTTCCGGTTGTAGCTGGAGAACATTGGGGGTTGTAGCCTCCTTCTGGTTGTAGCCAGAGAATTGGGAGTTGGATATTCCCTTAGATTGTAGCCTGAGAAACTAGGGGGTTGGAGCCTCCTTACAGTTGTATCTGGAAAACAAAGGAAGTTCGTGCTTCCAATGAATGTAATTCTTCAAGACATATAAGAAAAATCATTTCGTGGTTTTCTCCCAATTTGGGTTTCCACGTAAAACACTGGTGTACTGTGTATGTGTGTGATTGCTTATTTCTTACTGCTCATTATTGGATAATAATTCCACATTGATATAACATTTGAAGAAAAAGGATTATAATTACGCTATTGCTGATTCACCCCCCTATCAGTAATCCAACACTATCCTCAATAAACTTGATAATCTCAAAATCGTCTTCTGTCGAGGTTCCATTGACATTCATATATATCTGAGTGAGCCTTCCACATAGGTTCACCAGTTTTCCTTTGAATAGTCCTATTCCTCCTAATCAAGGGTTCATATCAGGCTTTCCTATGGATTTCCAAGTTCTTTCTGGCATAATGTTCACTGATGTTTCTTCATCAAGGACATAGTCAATGTCGAAGTCTCCTATTCTTTCTTCAATGCATTGTTTTCTTTAAAGATCTCTGGTAGCCTAACATGTCGGTGATCGTTCAAGGTGTCTTTCATCTGCAACAATACTTTCTTTGATTCTTGTTGGGGTTCTACTATTTTTGGATCTACCTTAGGGTTTTCTTCATTCAGATTCATTCTTTCGAGCTTAGCAATCATTCTAGGGAAATCCAATACTTCATGGTCCAAAGCTTTGCAGCAAAGACAACTAGGTCTTCCAACAGGGCATTCCTTAGCTAGATGTACCGGTCTTCTGCAACTATAACATATGTTTAATCCTATCTTCCTTTTAAATGATCCCCAAATTCTTCTATACTGCGCACTAGGATCATGGTAGCTAGTCTGCAAAAAACTCTTTCTAGGATATTGCATCCATTTGTTAGTCCAAACATTCTTTCTATGCATAGGTATAACATATCTATCACTATTCTTATCATATCTATTCATATCAAGCTTTATTTCATTTATCAAATCCCTAGTTTTCAAGACAGGACATAATCTATCAAACATACCTAGATCCATACTCTAGAAACAAAAATTTTCACTTATTTTACTTCTACATAGCACAAAGCTTCCATATCTAAGACCTTTTAACTATTCTTACATTTATTAGAGCACATAGTTTACAGATCTTACTTCTTTTCTGTAGATCTAACCTCTCTTCTTCAGAAACTTCCACTTTTACCTTTCTTAGAGTACAAAGCATTCAGATCTCATTTATTTTCTTCAGATCTTTCCTTCCTTTCTTTAGCACAGATATTTTCAGATCAAGTGGATTATTTCACACTAGGGAACATATCCACACACAAAGATTCCATAGTTTCAGGATGAATCTTTGCACAAAGATTCTTCTTCCTCAGTTCCCAACAATCACAGTTTCATGTCCCGGCAATGGAACCATTTGTTGGCATAGGGGTAAACCCAGGGTTCAATGCTACAAGAGCACACCAACAAAACCCTAACTACTGACCCTTTCGGCAACACCTGCAAAGTAGATGAAGTCTCACCCAAGGTATAGGTAGGGGTGGTTAGAGGACTCAAATGTCTGCAACCTTAGCCAAGACATAGATCTATGATTATATCACTTATAGAGAACTTAGCATCGATTATTCATCAATATCCAGTTCTTATTATACTTTGTAGATAACACAGAGCTTCACAGTAGTCACTTAGATCTAAGGTAACTTATCACTTAGCAACAGTAAATAGATCATATCCAGTAGTTCAGCACTAAGTATCTTCATATATATCAGATCTACTATGCATACCTATCTAATAATCACAAAGCATAAATATATCCATCTAAATATATCAAATCACTTAGAAAAAGTAGAGATAAGCACAACAAGTTAAGGCACAAAGAATAACACACAAATTTATGTGGTTCACCCCCACCCTTGGGCTACATCCACCAACTCTTCTTCTATATTATCATCGGCCAATCGGTTACAAGCTCAAGGCCGTAGGAACCCTTACTTCACACAAAACAAAAGATCTGTGCAGCCCGCTAGATCCTTCTTTCTTGCCTTTCATCACAAAGCATTCTATGTCTTCACACAAGGACTTGCACTAATCTCTGCAAGTCTATACATAATGCACAAAGATCTCAATCACACAAATACCTTCTTGTCACTTAGCCTATGTCACATTGATACAATACAATCCTTCTTTTTCTAGTAGATGCCTATATGTCTATTTATACATACAAAATGGGCCTAAGCATGGGTAAACACACGGGCCAGCATCCCTTTCCCATTACATATTCCCAAAACCCAAAAAGGGACCCAAAAGTGGGCCGAGATCCCTTGATCTCTGCTTCGTCTGGTGCTCCATCTTCGATAGGCTGTCGAAGTCCCAAAAATGGTCAAATATGACCAAGTAAATTCAAAACTTGGTCAAGGGCCAACAAGGCATAAGAGAAAGGAAGGAAGATAGAGGATCCCTAAGTGGTGGGGGAGAATAATTGGCGATTGTAGGTGGTCTTGCGCGTCTATAGGTAAGAAACTATATGGGTCCCCTCACAAGAAATGTCAAAAGGAGATGGAATTATACCCCCTTTAAACCACCTCCCTTGCACGTTTGTAATCAAGAATAAAGAAAAATAGATAGTGAAGCTACTGGAATAGGAGAAAGAGGAGAAGAAAGAGCAGAAGAAGATAGAGGAGAAGAGACTAGTGAAGAAAAAGGAAAAGTTAGTGTTACTTCATCCAGTAGAGTATCAGTGTTGAGAACCCTGACACCTAGTAGTCAGGTAGGAGGAGTTGGTTTGAAAGTAATGATGGAAAATAAGTATAACACCCTGAGTCTACCTATGTTCCATGGAATGGGTACGGATGATGTGGAAAAACATTGGTTCACATGCAAAGAAATATGGTTTGTGAATATGATCAAAGAAGAAGTGACAATTATTACGCTGTTGGAAACTACCTTCAGGGACCAAGCCTTGACATGGGACATAAAATACAAGTCCAATGCACCAACAGGATAGACAAGGTCTTTGACAAAGATCAAGAGGTATTTACTAAAGGAATTTCAAAATCCCAAGTCTGAATATCAGTGTGTTACTAAGATCAAGGAGATTAAGAAACAACAAGGAGAAACCATGTGGGACTATGACCAACGGTTTAAGAGTTTTTTGGATAGGATGAAATTCTAGATTTAGGATGTACAACATAGAGAATGTTTTATTGCAAGGGTGCATCCCCATATATGAGTCCCTCTCACCCAACATAAGGTGAGAATGCTAGCATAGGCAGTAGAGATTGTAATGCACTTGGAGGCCACGCTTAGAGGGGTCAAGACATCAACGAGATTGGAATAGGTGCAGTTGCAACTTGCCAATCTGATGATGAAATTGTAGGATATGTCTAACAAAATTTTTTTGAATGAGCACGTATGGTTTACTGCATGTCAATTTGAGGGGCATTGTAGGGATGCATTCCCTGTACTTCTAAATTATTTGGCAATAGGTGCAACATGTCCATTCACATATGGATAGATAGAATGGTGTGAGATATGCTGAAAATGGGTCCATGTACCACCTCGCTACCCAACTTTGTAGAATTATCAAAATATGGATCATACTCCATTATGTGAGTTTTGTGAATCCATGGGACATGATGTCAATAACTGACGGTCACTCCAATTGATGCAAGAAAATACACCCAACTCATTCTAGGTATAGGAAGAATAGAAGGGTGGTGATCCTGGTGGTGCTGAAAGAGGAAAATACTAAGGAGGTCCCATAGGTGGATATGGTCATGGTTGTGGTGGAGGATATGGTGGAGGGGGAGGAAAATACCCCACTTGTTTCAATTGTCGATAAATTAGTCATGTATCAAGGTTTTGTACCAAACCACATGTGCTTTTTGCATACTGATATAGTTCCAATCATGTCAGAAAGGACTGCCCTGACTTAATGAAGAAATGGGAAGAAAATAAGACACATTTCAATATGGTGCATATGGAGCCGCACAAAAATAAGAATAAAGATGTGGAATTTGATGTATGGGTAGTAACGTGAGGAGGAGAAAATATAAGAGTGGAATTTGAGCATGGTGAGAGATTGATTCAGAATTTTTAGGGGAATATAAGGAAGGAAACATATCCCCCTCCTAAATTTGATGTTTCCCAACAAAAACAGATTCTTCATGACGTGTAGAGAGATATTGAAGAAGAAAGACTACGCGAAGAATTGTAGTGCGTGACAAAAATATCAATAGAGGAGGATTATACCCATGAATAAGTACACATAGTGACACAAAGGTTGTTTGAGGAGGCCCAAATCCATGAAGAGGTACAGAGGGAGACCTAGAGGTCGCTGGAGGAGGCGCACACCAAGGAAGAGCTCCAGCGCATGACACAAATATCGTTGGAAAATGATCGTTTGTGCGAGGAGATATAGTGTGCAACACATACGTCAAAGGAAGAAGAGAATATAAGAGAAGAGTTGTGATGAACTGAGAAAAGATCACTTGAAGAGTAGCGTCTAGAGGAATTGCAATGTGCAATGCACAATGAAGCATTGCACAACTTGGGGTGCGAGAGAAACATCGAGGATAAAGTAATTTCTTACATTGTTGTTTAAGATTGCTCAATGATATTGAGGTTGAAAAGAAGTTAATGCAGATATTATCCACTTATATTGGGAAGACGATGACGCATAGGACTATATCAACTCCCCTACCAGAAAGAGATCTATTCGAAGTTAGTAAGAAAAAGCACATGGGGCGCGAATTCAAGATGACAACGAAGCTTGGTGGATATGACATGGATGGAATCATGTTGGATGTGGGTTCTGATGTGAATATTCTTCTGAAGATGTCCTGAGAGGTGATAGGTAAACCAAAATTGGTTTGGTCTCCCATCCATATGCGATTGGAAAACCAATACAAGATCTACCCCATAGGTCGTCTGGAGCAAGTGGAAGTGAATATAGAAGGGGTAAAGACAAAGGTTGACTTTGAGGTCATAGAGATTATGGATGAATCTGAACCATGCCCTTCCTTGCTTGGAATCACCTAGGCCTTTGATAACAATTTAGTGATAAATTTGAATAAGACACATATGTCATTTGAGACAGACACCCTGTGCATAGTCGCACCACTAGATACGAATGAAGGAAACAAATACAATGAGCCAATGGATGAGGATGCACAAAGTTATGTTATTGAAAAAAATTATAATATTACCAGGTATAGGGAGGATTACATTAACCCCACCATAGATGGAGAGATGAGTTGGAAAAGTGTGAATTCCTATGATACTAACTCAGAAGAAGCCATGGAAAGGTGGAAAAAAAAGCCATATAAAGTTTCGACAAGGAGGTGCGTGCATATATCCATAGAAGTGTGTGAGGAAGAGTTTGGATCCTATTGGTACGATGGGTCAGAAATGGTGGACACACTTATATCCTAGATATAACATGTTCCCAAAAAACACTAGGCATGCTCCCTCGATATTGTGCTCATATGAATACCAGTGCGATGTTGGGAAACACATCAAGAAACTTATCAAGAATGGGTAGTAGTTGAAGCATATATGTGGAAAATATTCAGATAGGGGATATACATACATATACACATGGCCTTACAAAGGGAAATGGATATCTAATAAGTGGTGCAACATGTGTAGTCACTATATGAAATCTCGACATGTACTTCCAAAGAAACATCCAATAACCTCGAGACTCTAGTCCTTCACTAGAAAAATAAGAAGGTTGTGTGCATAGGGATTGCACATAGTTACCCCATCAAGACTCACTAAAGAAACATTCCCTACACTTCTCTTCCCCAACCCCTTAGAAAACAAACAAGTTGGGAAGCATAAAAGAGGAACTTCTTAACCAATGGATATTACCAAAACCGGTTGAGCCTAGTACAGTTCCTCCACAGTGAAAAATAATCAGTTACACCTGGATGAGAAAACACAATCACCTACCAGGGATTGTTGCATCCAATTAAGCCAAGAAACATACGATACTGGGGAGCGCAAGAACATGCATGGAACCCCCGACGAATACGACTCACACATGTAAGACATCGTCTAAGTCATCATCAATTTTTAAATCTTTGTCAATGACCATGTATTTGGGATAATGAAATTCAATATGAAAGGTAGTTATACCATGTCAAATTCAAATAAAATATGCAACGCGGGCTCATTAATGCCGCTAAAAAGAGGAAAAATTGTCTAATTCAGAATAAAGGAGCAGTTAATTATATGGACTGGTGGAAAGCTCCCTATTAAATATTTAATGATTCATCACCATTGATCTAGATGGATGTCGGTGGCCTCCCACCTATTCCAACTAGCTCATTTTGGCATTTGTTTCCTAGTTTTCGAGTCCCTGACTTCCGAGGTCATTTTGAGGCCCTAAAAAATGTTTTTATTGCTCACCACATTTAAAATGTAAACAAATTCAAAGTCTGATTGCAACATGTGTAGTACTTGGATAAAACTTTCCAATGGACTATCATGCGACTAAAACATAGATCGTATGCAAAAGTTACGACCCTGGGCAGTTTATGTACTAACTTACCCAAACGGGGCCCATATGACTTTTGGCGCTTCATCTCCTAGGGTTAGGTTTTTGCATGTCTAGGGTTTTTGAAATTCTTTTTTATTGTAAAAAGGCCTTTAGAGCCTCATTGTAATCATCTTCTTGCGAATGAGCACAGCTGTCCCATATATTCTTAGAGATAATCCACCACCATTCTAGCAAGCTTTTTTTCTATTGCATTTTACAGTTTCAGCTTATTTCCTTATTGAATAGAAACCAATTTTACTGTATATATGTTATTATGTGTTAAGAATATTTTGATAATAATCAATATTCATTTCGTTCTTCTCATAAAATCCACATTAGTGGTATCAGAGCGGTCTTCTCCTTGTCGTTATTAATGAATGTCCCCAACGAGGTCAGGGTACAAATAATTGGGTCTCGAGCTTTTTTCTCTCGAGGAAAAAATCTCTTGCATGCCCAAGAGACCTTTCATGGTAAGAGAAAAGAAAGACAACGGGAGAGGAGAATGTTGGAAAACTAAGAGGGAGGGGTGAATCATTTTTTTATTGTGCTTATTCAATTATGCCCACTTTAAAATATTTATAGAACACTCTATGACAATCACAATAATGCAGGAAAGTAAGCAATAAAATATTCAATATCAATCACACACATGAAATATACAGAGATAGATATTTCCTGTGGAAACCCATAAAGGGAAAAACCTCTTATTCTTGATATGATAAGTAATCTTTATACATTATTATTCTTATGAGCTCTAACTCCTCTTCAAGCTACAACCTCTATTTTACAAGCTGCAACTTGCTGAGAGAACCAACTCTCTGGTTTCTCTAGCACCCACTAGAAGGAAGCCCCAACTCCCTGGTTTCTATAGAACCCACTAGAAGGAAGCACCAACTCCCTAAGTGTTCGAGCACCAACTGGATGAAAGCACCAACTTCCAGTCAAACAAGCACCAATATGTATAAAAGAGAACAATAGTTCTCCCTTGCACCACCCTGCCACCCTTGTTTTTCTGGCTGCAACCATATGGAAGCTACAACCCCCTGTGTTCAAGCACCCACTTGAACTTCTAAGGACAACAGTCCTCCCTAGCACCTCTCTACCACCCTGAAATATAAATATTTACTTTTTACAAGTTTATCATAGTGATACAACATTTATCTATGGTTTACCAGTCTCATCATTATTCTACTACACTGTTATGCTCTGCCTGCATCAGTGTCTCTCTCCTCACGTATGATGTTCTTTCTGTTCTTCTCTCAGATATGTGTTTTTGTTCCTTGCTTCTTCTACGCTTCAGCTCTTGCACACTGCATGCTTCTACCCGCATGAATCACACTCAACAACAACAACCCTCTATTCTTTGTTCTACATATATTTATGATGCCAAGTCCTCTTCCAGATCATAAACCTAACTCTTCATTGTATCTGGTGATCATGCTGAGCCTGTTCTTTATCAATGACCATTATGATGAGACTATTCATCATCAGTGGTCATTCCTGAGGTTCTTTGCCTCTTTCTGGAAGTGCGACTCTTCATCTTCTCTGTTACAGTTGAGCTTATCCTCTCTGTTACAATTACAGACTTCAACGCTTTCCCATCTGTTAATTGTCTCTATAATGAGTCTTCATTCCACTAGTATTTACCTTGAGACTCTTCAGCTCCTTTGGCAGTCACCCTACTACTCCTTGAATTCTCTGGCAGATGCAATCACTTCTTTCTGGCAGTTACTGAGATAAACTCCATGCATTCATCCCTTTGGCGCCTTTTCCCTTCCTAAGAAGAACTTCACAGTGGGTGCTAGATCTTCTTTCTAAGCCCCTTCCTTTCACGTGATTACCGACAGTGACAATATACCTAACCAATAGTCATTTCGTGATTTCATGCTTCACGATGTTGAATGCGAGTCACCTCTATTTTCCCAACTCACAAAACTCCAAGGTGGAGCCTAGCAATGATAGCTCCTTCCTTAACCTTCATCAATGTGACCATGGTTGTGACCACATGCCTTACTTCCGAAAATATGCTTGCCATATCAATGGTCCAAATCTCTCCGTGATTTGATGGTTGAGATCTCCTTTTTGCGTATCGTGACTTCATGATTCATGATGTCAAATTTTAGCTCACCTCCCTTCTTATGATTACCAAACTCGTGATTGAATTAGATCAACGACACATAATCCTCTGTAATCCAATGACCCAGATCTATATATTTTCATGACTTCACATTTCGTAGATTCAGCTGTGAGTTTCCTCGATTCTCCCAACTCATGAATTTTGAAATACTCCATATCAGATCAATGATCGAGATCTCTCCCTTTGATCGACGACAGCAATAAAAATGTGATTTATCCTTTCACGACTTCAAAGGTTAGAGCACCTCCTTTCTTTGACTCCTGATTTCCCGATACCTACTCCAGATCAACGGCCCATGATCTTTCATATTTCAATGGTCTGGATCTCTTCTTTGAGAACTTAGAATTCATTCTTCGTCATGCTATATCAAAGATCCACGATGCTCAGTGATCTGATGGTCTATATCATTTCATGAATTCACATTTCATGAGTTCCTCCAACTCTCACCTTTGACTCTTCCTGTTTGTGAGTTAGTGAAATGTTGATCTCTCACCACGTGTCCTTCCCAGAATCAATGATTGGTATTGACTCCACTCTATCCCTTGAAAATATTTTGAAGTTTGATTCTTCAAACTCCCGGATATGATTCCTCCTATCAACCCTGACGATGGATGGTTCCGATGACTTCAAAACTTGTCTCGTGCAATTTCCTTGGGATCCAATGACTGTTGGTCCACGTAATCAGATCTAACGGCTGAGATCTGTTCTCCTCTTCTCTGCTCATTTATTCCTCCTATATGGACTTTGATATTGCAACCCAAATAATTCACAGTGCTCGATCCAATGGTAACTATTTCTCCTCCTCCTGATCTTTGGATTTCTCAAAACTATAAGCATCAAAGGCCATGACCTTTTATCCTTCTGTGAGCATTGATGTATGGTATCTCATCTATGCGTCTCATAACGCTATCTCTCCTGAGCTTTGGAAATTAAGTTAACCTCAGTCCTGGCGCACACTTGGGCTTTGCCTGCAACACAACATTATCTCTTCTGAGCTTCTCAAGCTTGCTCTTCTATGTCTTCCCAAAATACTTGTGGTGCTTGCCTGGCACATTCTGCCTGTAATCATACCATCGTTGTTGCTGTTCTTGCTATCAATGATAAACACACTTTTCCTGTAAACATCATTGCTATTGTTCTTTCCATCAATGACAAGCACACTCTTCCTATAATCTTGCCAACAATCTCCCCCTTTGGTATTGATGGCAACCCTGAAAGGCTGCTCTGTTCTACTTAGACCTCCAACTGTAGCATCCAGACCACTCCTTTTCTCCCCCTTTGACATCAATGTCAAAGAAAACATGCTCCCCCTAAGTTGTTGCAGTATTTTGCGGAGGTATCAGATGTTCAACCAATACATACTCCCCCTGACAGGATGGACTCTCTTAGGTTGATAATGGGGTCACGCCCAACTTCTGGCGTAGATACTCAAACTGAGATTTTGCAAGCGGTTTAGTGAAGATGTCAACAATTTGATCTTTAGATGGAATATAATGCAAAGAAACAACAGTGTTGGTTACTTGTTCCCTCAAGAAGTGATACTTGATGGGTATATGCTTGATCTTGGAGTGAAATACAAGATTCTTTGACACACTGATTGCACTAGTATTATCACAATGAATTGGGATTGGTGCAGTATATTTTACCTCCAAGTTTGCAAGTGTTTGAATCATCCATAATACTTGGGTACAATAAGTGGCAGCTGCAATGTACTTAGATTCTGTAGTAGATAACAAAATGGAACCTTTCTTCTTGCTCAACCATGATACAAGGGAATCTCCTAAGAATAATGCATCTCCACTTGTGATTTTCCTTTCATCCACGCTGTTAGCCCAATCAACATCTGAATAGACTGATAGTGAAATTCTAATTCCTAAGATACCATAGGCCATATTCCTTTGTTCCTTTCAAGTATCTAAATATTCATTTGATAGCTAACAAATGGATCTGTGTAGGTGCAGCCTGATACCTTCCTACCATTCTAGCAACATGCAATATGTCTGGACGAGATGCTCTAATGTACACTAGGCTACCTATCATATACCTATATGAACTCTTATCAACATCAGGTGAGTCATCATCCTTGCTTAACTTGCATCCAGTGACCATTTGAAACCTTTTCAACATTTCTCTTAGATATTTCTCCTAAGAAAGAAATAATTTTTCACACCTCTGAGTAATTTGCAAACCAAGAAAAAATGGCAGTTCCCCTATCATAGACATTTCAAATTCAGACTGCATGGAAGAAGCAAACCATTGTACCAATTAATCATTATTCCTTCCAAAGATGATGCCATATACATAGACCAACACAATGAGAAAATCATTACCCTTTGTTTTGATATATATATATATTCTTGTCAATTGTTCCTCTCTTGAACCCTTTAAGATACTTATCTAGACTATAATAACAAGCACAAGGAGATTGTTTCAACCCATATAAGGCTTTCTTCATATTGCAGACAAAGTCATGGTTATCTGACAGTTGGAAACCCTTTGGTTGTTCCATATAGACTTCTTCTTTTAGATATCCATTTAGAAAAGATGACTTGAAATCCATTTGATATACTTTAAACTGTTTATGACAAGCATAGGCAAGAAACATTCTAATAGCTTCTAATGTTTCTATAGGCACAAATGTTTCATCAAAATCCAGTCCTTATATTTGAGAATATCCTTTGCAGACCAATCTAGCCTTATTTCTTACAATATTTCCTTTCTCAATCATCTTATTTTTGTAGACCCGTTTTGATCCTATTACATTTTTATTCGTTGGCCTAGGAACGAGTTCCCAAGTGTCACTCTTTTCAATCTGGTCTAGTTCCTCATTCATTGATTTTACCCATTTTACGTCTTTACTAGCTTCATTAAAGTTATTGGGTTCCACCATGGATATGACGACCATATTTGATTACTCGATGTCTTTGATTATTCTTCTCCTGGTTTGTACACCTTTTTCGTTCTCACCAATTATCTAACTTTCAGGATGATTCTTTTGAGTAATTCTGGAGGAAGAATTTGATGTTGATTGTTGTCCTGAATCTTCTTGTCTGGGTGTCTCTTCTCCATATGATTCTTGTACCTATTCATCTTTAGTTCTATCTATTTCCTATGCAGTAGACTTAGTATTTCTCACCTCTCTTACTGGGACTCCTTCATCAACCTTTAAATCAATGCAATCAACTAATTTATGCAATCTTTTATTAAAGCATCTATATCCTTTACTATTGGTAGCATATCCTAAGAAGATGCCTTCATCAGCCCTATCATCAATATACTTGCCAAGGTTTTCATTATTATTATTTATGTAGCACTTACTCCCAAAGACTTTGAAGTGTTTGATTGAAGCAGGTATTCCATACCACATTTCATAAGGTGTCTTGTCACTATGTGGTCTCAGGTGGGCTTTGTTAAGAATATGGATTGTTGTGTGTATTTCTTCTACCCAGTAGATTTGAACAATGTTCTTCTCATTCATCTTTGACCTGGCCATTTTCTGAACTGTTCTATTTTTCCTCTCAACTACTTCATTTTGTTGTGGAGTTCCTGGGATTGTGTATTCTCTCTTGATCCCATGTTTATCATAGAATTCCTTGAAATCCCTTGACATAAATTCTCCTCCTCTGTCTGACCTTACTGCCTTTAACCTCTTACATGTTTGATTATAAATTAAAGCCTTAAATATTTTAAATTTCTCAAATGCTTCATCTTTTTCTTTGATAAAATCAACCCAACTAAGTTTGGAGTAATCATCAATGATCAACATAAAGTAGTTTTCCTTCCTTGTGCCTTCCTGTCTTGATGGTACACATAAATCCATATGAAATAATTGGAGTGGTTTCTCTATTGAAGTAGAGCTCTTGGATTTGAACTGTGTCCTGGTTAGCTTTCCTACTTGGTATGGTTTACAGATAGAGTCTTGTGGCTTTGATATTCTTGGAAGATATTTTACTGCCTCAAGATTTTTGAGCTTGATTAAGAGGTCAAGGTTTAGATGTCCAAGTCTCCTATTCCATAACCAACTTTCATCATGTTTTATTAGATGGCATTCTTCTTTATCTTATTTCAACACAGATACATTATTTTTTGTCCTCATGCCTTTAGCCACCACTTGTTCTGAGTTTACAAAATTTATATTACAATCCTTGGAAGTGAACACCACTTCACATCCTCTGTCACACATTTGACTTACACTGAGAAAATTATGTTTCATCCCATCTACAAGCAGAACATCTTGGGATTTCCTTTACCATTACTCAAACTCACCATCCCTTTACCCTTGATTTTACCTGGTTCATCACTTCCAAAGGTTACATTTCCTATTTTGCTTTTACTTATAGACAAAAAATCATCCTTGTCTCCAGTCATGTGCTTGGAACATCTATTGTTTATATACTAGGGGTCATTTTGTTTTTGAGTTGAAAGTACTAGACCACATTTTTCACTATCTTTCTTTTTCCATGTGCTAGCATTTCTAGCTAAAGGATTTATTCTTGGATCTTCCTTGTACTTTGTCAGATGGCAGTTTGCAGCTCTGTGGCCGAAGTTATGACAATTTAAACATCCGAACTCATTGTTCAGTAGGTCAAAGTGATTGGTGCTACATTGTCTATTCATTGGCTACTTAGTTCTATGTTATAAAGATTGTTTATTTCTTGACCTCCTCACTTGAATGTCTCTAAACTTTATTTGACAATTTGCAATCTTATGACCAAAATTAGAACATTAAAAATAGTAACCATGGAAGAAATTTTGGTACTTGAAGGATGGCCTTCTTCTTGGAATTTGTTGCTCCATCTTCTGATCTCTTTGTTTTTTATCAGGGATCATCTTGTCTTTATTATATTTTGGTGACATAGTACTCTCATTGTCTGATTGTATATTGACTTGGAAATTAATCATCTTTACTGGCTCTTTGCTTTCTGGTTGTTTTCTTCTTGAACCATTTACATACCCTAATTCAGTCTTCAACAAAGGATATATCTATTTTCTCAGAATGTCATTTAGTTCTATGGTGGCTTTAATGCTTGGAATATTATAGAGATAGAATGTTTTAAACTTCTCCATCTCTTTTCTGTTTTTTACTACCTCTTCTTCCAAGGCTTCACATATTTCCTTCGTTTCTAATAGTTGTTGTTTAAGAATGTCCTCTATTTTCTTTTCCTCTTCTAATTCCACTTTTAGCAGGGAAAATTTTTCATCGGGTTCTTTATTATCTTTCTCAAACTGTATCAACAATTGTTTTTTCTTTTTCTTCTTAGATCCGAGTCTAGCAATTTCTTCTAGAGAACTGATCAGTTCTCCTTCCAAGTCAACCATAGCTTCTTCATCGTCAACATAACTTCCTATGCTTTTATTATCATAATCCTCTTTTTCCATAAGAATAAATTCATTAATATTATCTTCACAGGAAGAGTCACTATCCGTGTCTTCTGAAGAGTCAACATTGTTTACACATAAAATTTTCTTTTTACCAAATCTCTTGGGTGTGTACTTATTTTCACCTTTAGAATTATGATCATGTTTCTTTTGTGGACACTTAGATGAAAAGTAACCAATATTTCCACAGTTAAAATATTTTAAGGAAAATTTGCCTTGGTACTTTTCTGATCCTTTCTTTAGTCTTCTCACAAATTTTGCTTCAATTTCATCAGTCTCAGAATCCCCATTCTTATCTTCTTTAAATGATGCTTCTCTAGAGGTGGGGTTATCTTTAATTATCCTCATTTCATATGCAGACAACGTTCCTAGAAGTTGATCAAAATCCAAATATTTTAGATCATTGAGTTCTTCTATAATAGAAACCTTTGGTTTGAACCTATCTGGTAGAGATCTCAAAATTTTCTGAACTAAAGAGGCTTCCTTAATTTTTTCACCAAGTGATTTCATTGCATTTACTAGTTCTTCAACTCTCAAAAAGTACTTCCCAACAGTTTCATCCTCTTTCATATTTAGTTGTTCAAACTGTACTCTATAGGTTTGAAGCTTGACATCCTTTACCTTCTCATTGCCTTCATAACTGTTAATGAGTTTGTCCCACATTTCTTTGGCACTTTCTAAGTGCATAACTTTTACAAATTCTGCTTCTGCAAGCCCACTCATAATAGAATTCATAGCCTTAGCATTGAAGATGAATTCTAACTTGTCATCCTTATTATCTAGTACAATCAACTTTACATAACCAGTCTCTACCACATCCCGGACATATGCACCTAAAGACATTATGTAGGTTCTCATCCTAACTTTCCATAAGGAAAAGTTTGTTCCATAGAACAGGGGGGCCTTATTGGTTGAAGTTCCTTCATGCCTAGTCATGTTTAAGCTCTAGAATCTACCCTTAGATAAAAGGAACCAGCTCTGATACCAATCATTGGACAACTGAGAGGGGGGGTGAATCAATTGTTACTATGATTATTCAATTATGCTCACTCTAAACTCTTTACAGAACACTCTATGACAATCACAATAATGCAGGGAAGTAAGTAATAGAACATTCAACATCAATCACACGTATGAAATATACAGAGACAGATGTTTCCCAAGGAAACCCATAAAGGAAAAAACATCTTCTTCTTGATATGATAAGTAATCTTTATACATTATCATTCTTATGAGATCCAACTCCTCTTGAGGATAAAACCTCTATTTTACAAGCTGCAACTTGGTGAGAGAACCAACTCTCTAGTTTCTCTAGAACCCACTAGAAGAAAGCACCAACTCCTTGGTTTCTCTAGAACCCACTAGAAGGAAGCACCAAATCCCTAATGTTCCAGCACCAACTAGATGGAAGCACCAACTTCCAATCGCACAGGAACCAACCTATATAACAGAGAACAATAGTTCTCCCTTGCACCACCCTGCCACTCTGGTTTTCCTGGATGCAACCATATCGAAGCTACAACTCCCTGTGTTCAAGCACCCACTTAAACTTATGAGGACAATAGTCCTCCCTAGCACCTCCCTACCACCTTGAAATATAAATATTTTATTTTTACAAATTTATCACAATGATACATCATTTATCTATGGCTTACCAGTCTCATCACTTTTCTGCTACACTGATATACTCTTCTTGCATCAATGTCTCTCTCCTCGCGTCTACTACGCTTTCTGTTCTTCTCTCAGATATGTGTTTTTGTTCCTTGCTTCTTCTATGCTTCAGCTCCTGCACACTGCATTCTTCTACCCACATGAATCACACTCAATAGCAACAACCCTCTATTCTTTGTTCTGCGTATATTTATGATGCCAAGTCCTATGCCAGATCATACACCTAACTGTTCGTTGTCTCTGGAGATCATGTTGAGTCTGTTCTTCATCAATGATATTTATGTTGAGACTATTCATCATCAATGGTCATTCCTAAGGTTCTTTACCTATTTCTGGTTGTGTGACCCTTCGTCTTCTCTGTTATAGTTGAGCTTATCCTCTCTATTATAGTTACAAACTTCAACACTTTCCCATCTGTCAATTTTCTCTATTATTATTCTTCATTCCACTGGTAGTTACCTCGAGACTCTTCGACTCCTCTGGTAGTCACCCTACTTCTCCTCGAATTATATGGAAGATGAAATCACTTTGTTCTGGTAGTTACTGAGAAAACCTTCGTGCGTTCATCCCTTTGGCCCCTTTTCCCTTCTTCAGAAGAAATTCATAGTGGGAACTAGCTCTTCTTTCTAAGCCCCTTCCTTTCATGTGACCACCGATGATGACCATATGCCTAACCAACAATTGTTTCGTGATTTTGCGTTTCGCAATGTCGACTGCGAGTCACCTCGATTTTCCCAACTTTAAAAACTCTGAGGTGGAGTCTAGAAATGATAGCTCCTTTCTTAACCTTCATCAATGTGACCATGGCTATGACCACATGCCTTACTTCCAAAACTACGCTTGCTAGATAAATAGTCCATATCTCTCCATGATTCAATGGTTGAGATCTCCTTTTCGTGTTTCGCGACTTCACAATTCGCAATTTCAAAGGTTGGCTCACCTCCATTCTTTCAATTCCCAAACTCGCAATTGCATTAGATCAATGGCCCACAATCCTTTGTAATCCGACGACCCAAATATTTTTGCGACTTCGTATTTCAAAGATTCAACTATGAGTTGCATTGATTATCCCAACTCGCGAAATCCAAAATCTTCCATATCAGATCAATGATCGATATCTCTCCCTTTGATCGACGGATGCAATCAAATCGCAATTTTTAATTTTGCGACTTCAAAGGTTAGAGCACCTCCTTTCTTCGAATCCCAATTTCCTGATACCTTCTCTATATCAACGACCCATGATCTTCCATATTTCAATGGTCTAGATCTCTTCTTCAAGAACTCGGACTTCATTCTTCATCGTGTCAGATCAACGGTCCACGATCCTTAGTGATATGATGGTCTAGATCATTTCGCGAGTTCCTCCATCTCACACCTTTGACTCTTCCATTTCGCGAGTCATCAAAATGTTGATCTCTTTCCATGTGTCCTTTCCAACATCAATGGCTAGGATCGACTCCACTCTATCCCTTGCAAATATTTTGAAGTTTTATTTTTCGAACTCTCGAATCTTCTACCTCTTGTCAACCCTGACGATGGACGGTTCCGATGACTTTGAAACTTGTCTCATGAAATTTACTTGGGATCCAACATCTGTTGGTCCATGTACTCAGATCTAATGTCTAATATATGTTCCCCTCTTCTCTGCCTGCTCATTCTTCCTATATGGACTCTGATCTAACGACCCAGATCATTCACAGTGCTCGATCCAATGGTCACTGACGCTCCTCCTCCTAAGCTTTGGATTTCTCAAACCTCTAAGTGTCAAAGGCCACAACCTTTGATCCTTCTATGAGCCTTGATGTATGGGATATCATCTGGGTGTCTTAGAACTCTATCTCTCCTGAGCTTTGGCAATGAAGCTAACCTCAGTCCTAACACACACTTGCGCTCTGCATGCAACTCGACACTATCTCTTCTAAGATTCTCAAGCTTTCTCTTCTACATCTTCCCAAAATATTCCTGGTGCCCGCCTGGCACATTATTTCTGTAATCATGCCATCATTTCTATTGTTCTTGCCATCAATGACAAGCACACTTTTCCTGTAAACATCAATGTTGTTGTTCTTTCCATCAATGATAAGCACACTCTTCCTGCAAACTTGCCAACATAGATCCCTTCAAAATGTTGCTCAAGGAAGCCATCATGCAACAAAGGAACAAGATGATGGATAGTTTTGTGCAAATCCTTTGGCATCTACCAATAGGCGACACATATTCCTTAAATGGAAGCACCACCCCCTTCAAGTTACAAATCAACTTTGATATTCCTATATTTGAAGGTCAAATAGATGTAGATGCCATAGAAAAACGGTTGAATATTCTATAAGGGTATTTATCTGTCCATAACTTCTCGAATAGAGAAAATATTACTTTTGCGCTCCTTAAATTCATTACCCATGTCAAATATTGGTGGGAAAATTTCTGTGAGAAAAAGGAAATAGAGGTACCCTCATTATTTACATTCGCAGTCACCTGGGAATTCTTCAGGGATGTTATTAAGGAAAAATACTACCCTTTTGGAAGGTATGATGGCATGTACACAAAATGGACCACACTGTGGCAGGAAAGAGACCAAGAAATGCCCATGTTCACAAATATCTTCCATACCTTGTGCACCAAGATGGGTATCAAATATTCTGACCGACATCTGGTGCTCAAGTATCATGACGATCTGCATAGATACATCCAGGCCAAAATGGATTTTTTGGACATCTCATCCTTGGGCGCAACCTACCGATATACTGTCAAAATCAAGCAGAAGCTCAAACAAAAGACGTGGTAATTTGGGCCTAGGAACACCTCACAGAAAAATCCAGGAAAGGATGGCCCCAACCCAGAGAACAAATGATAGAGAAAAGAAGGACAACCTTAGGAAAACCAGTCCAGGATGCAAGCAAAGAAGGACACCAAAAATACAAAGAAAGATATCGGGAAGTGGTACGACTTCCATAAGATCCCCTGGAATAACACTGTTTATTTCCATTCAAAACAGTCGTTGGTGGTTGAGGTGAAAGCCTATGAATCGAATGTGAGTTTTGACTCTGAGTCAGAACAAAAAATGGGGAGACAAATCATTGACACAGAACCAAGTGCCACCATTGCTACCACCAAGCTCCAACCCGATGAACCAGATGAGCCAGAGGAAGGAAAATTCCTTTTTTATTCATAGATGTGGGCAAAGGGTACCTTGTTGCACTTCATCATTGATAGAAGTAGCCAAAATAACCTCATCTCAACATAGGTTGTCAAGAGAATCACCTTGACGACAATGTCGCACCTACATCCCTACACTATCGGATGGCTCTGCCAAGGAAGTTGCATCCGTGTCAAACAACAATGTCGCCTATCATACGACATCAAGACCTTCAAAGATGAGGTGTTGTGTGATGTTTCCCCTCTTGAAGTTTGTAATGTTCTTTTGGTCCAACCATATTTATCGAAACATCACATTGTATATGAGTCTAGGACTCACAATGTTACTATTAATTTGAACAATAAATTGTATAGGATACCCGAGGCAGTCCCACCTAGTGCTATTTCATTGATCTCTTCCAAGCAATGCAGGAAGGTCAACTCTTAGATGGGGAAGATTGTATTCTTCATGTTTTTCTCTTGGAATGAGACAAATATTGTTGCCACATCTAGCGTCTCTGGGTCCAACCTCTCCACACAACATAAGCAAGTGGATAAGGTCATGGAAGAATAATTAGATATATTCTCCTCACCTACTGGGATACCTTTGCATTGTCAGGTCAAGCACCCCATCTATCTAACCCTCGACGCATCACTTCCCAATTGTCTAGTCTACCGTTCCTCTCTGACAGAGAATGAGGAGATCAAGCGACAGATCCAAGAACTTCTCCACAAGGGGAACATTTGTCCCATATCATCACCTTGTGGGAGCCCAATCATGTTGGTACAGAAGAAATATGGAACTCGACGACTTTGCATTGATTACCGACCCCTAAATAAAATCACAGTCAGAAACTGGTACTCGATTCCCAAAATTGATGACCTCCTTGATCAGCTCACGGGGACCAAATACTTCAGTAAGATTGATCTGAAGTCTGGCTACCACTAGGTCCCGATAGAACAAACAGATGTATGGAAGACCGCCTTCAAGTCAAGGTAAGGTATTTTTGAATGGTTGGTCATGCCCTTTGGTTTGAAAAATGCTCCAACCACTTTCATGAGGATGATGGATGATATCTTGTGACCATTCACCAATAATTTTGTAGTGGTGTATCTGGATGACATCCTCATTTACAATAAGACTTGGGAAGAACACTTGCAGCATATTCAATAGGTTTTGCACACCCTACGACAACACAAGCTATACGCCATCTTGTAAAAATGTTGCTTCGGCATGGACATGGTCCATTACCTGGGATACATCATTGATAAAAATGGTGTACATGTGAATCCAGCCAAGATCCAAGTCATTTATGACTAATCATCCCCAACCACACTCACTAAGCTTTGGAGCTTCTTGGGACTTGCCAATTTCTACCACAGGTTTGTGTTGGGATTCTCCCATATTGCAGTGGCCCTGAGCAAAGTAACCAGGGGTGGTGGTAAGGAGAAATTTGTGTGGGGATGGTCCCAACAACAAGCATTCGATGATTTGAAGCATCACTTGTGCTCAACCCCAATACTTTCACTACCGAAACTGCAACATCCCTTTGAGATAGAGATATATGATTCAGATTATGCTATGGGCACCGTTCTCACTCAGCATGGCCATCCTATGGCCTATTGTTGAGTTGAGAAAAAGGTACAAATATTCTCCTTATTACCATGGTTTATGATATATTCTTGATTGAATTTTCTATTAATTAGAAGTAATTAGGAAAGAAAATGATTAAAAGGTTTTTTAGAAATTGTATTGAATGATATTAGATATTTTATGAAGTTTGGTTTGAATTGTTGTGATTTTATACAAAAAATGGACAATTGTTGTTACCTCAAGATAATTAAAGAGATCCTGAAGATACATAAGCCATTAAAGATCAAAGTAATAAGGTGCAAAGCAGTTTAGAGGAAGATTGACTCTTTATTTTGTAATCTTTATAAATAGTAAAAACAATCCTGAGGATATCTCTCGATCCTCAGGATAACTTAATTTACTCATGTCATTGTAATATATAGAGGATGATGAACAATAGATAGATATCCAAGAAATTCAATCAAACATTCAGATCTCTGAATTGTTCTGTACATAAGTCTGTTGTAAATGATTTACCAGTTATGGAATTAATGAAAGCCTTGAGCGTTTTGATCATCTTTGAGTACTGGGATTTTCATAGAAGTAACTTCTGAAGACCGTGGGCCCAGTCGGAAGGAGTTACTATCTCATTTGTAATCATATCAATTCTATTTCAGTTCTGTGATTTAAATTTCTTTGCAACAGTTAAGATAAATTTGTAAGTGTATTGATTCTTTTATGAATTGGTTATGTTGTTCATTTGCAGAAGATGAATTTTTCATTTGAAGATTATCGATTGTTGTTCCATTTCCAATTGCTATTAGTTTATCATTTGATAATTCCTTTCATTTTCGCATTTACTGTTCCTTTTATCAAATTCGCATTTGTTGTTCCTTTCGTTTAATTTGTATTTGTTGTTCCTTCTTAAATACACAATAATTCGTTGTTCTTTTCCAGAAGATTAAATAATCATTGATTGATTGATTCATTAAGTTTTTTCATAGATTAAACTTCTGCTTCTTAGCTAGATGAATTCAGCAAATTGATTAATGTCTTTGATTCAGAGTGTGTTATTGATCAGATTACAATTTTGTTCAGTTTTAGAGTTTTTAATGAATGAGTGAAGAACTTGATTATTACAGTAATTTAGATAGACTCGGATTTTATTTAATTGAATTATCTACATGATTTCAACCTCTACGACTATCTGCATAGAATTTTCTGACATTCTTGAAAGAAAAGACGAATCCTCGGTTGATAAATTAATGTCAGACTAAGGTTTTTTTTAGGACATCTTTAGAGCCCAACATTTTGGCATCGTTGCTGGACAGAATGTCAAAGGTAGCATAGGTTTCATCTCTGAGGATGAGGTATTGAAAATGGAAGGTACAAACCTACGTAGGAAACAAGTTAAATTCTTGTGCCAACACCTACCTTCAGCTGATGCATAGAGGTTAAATAGGTTCATAATATTTGTTTATGTATATATGACTAGGAAGAAAGAACCTGAAAAATTAAAACCCCAACCAAAAACAACAAAATCCTAAGGCTCAGTGCCCCATGGAAGGATCACTTTCATAGATAAAATCATCCGAAAAGATGAATCTCAAGCCTCGGTTGGACCTCGAAAAGGTTCTACTCGAATCCCTCAAGCAACAAATTCACCAACTGTAGATCACACTGAGGTTCATAGTGGAACTAAAGGGACTGAACAAAGCTTCCAAAATACACATACTCCACTATCCATTCCTTTAGACGAGGGAAATTATTGTAATTTGAAAGAAGGAGAAGGGGATACCAGTGGGTTTGTTGAAGCAAACCTACCACCACCTGAACCTAGATCTCCTGGGATTCTGATAGGAGAAGGAACATCTGAAATCCTAGATAGAGGTAGCGTGATTAAAGTTACTAAGGGACCAAGTAATCAACCATCCCGAATATAACACCTAGACCAAGAAATCCTGAAGGCTATTGACATATTTTCAACCAAATGGCACATCAAAATCAACCGCGAACCCAGACTTCCACTTTGGAATATCCTATAATTGATCCGGTTGCTAATGCCCTAATGAAATCCATTCCATTACAGAATCTTCCAACCTTCAACAGATTAATCTCAGAGGACCCTAACATGTTCTTATTCAAACTGGATGTCTTGTGTATAGGTTATGATGACACCTCTGAACCCTAGAATCTGAAGCAATTTCCTTCCACTTTGAAAGGAGAAGCTTTACGATGGTTTATGGGATTAGGGGGAGGAACTATAAATTCTTGGGATGAAATGAAACAATCCTTCCTTTCAAAATATCAATACTACTGTAGAACCAGGGATTTAAAGGATGAGATCTTTAAAATGACTGCAAGATAAAATGAAACATTAGAAGAATATGTTGAAAGGTTTCAATATAACTTATAGAAATCACCTTACGGTACATTACTAGGCGAGGTACTTAAAGCCACTCTGATAAAAGGTATGAAGGATGAATGGGTAGAAACATTAAATTTAATGGGAAAAGGTGATATTTATCAAGAAACATATGACGACATTGTCCAATCATGCATCAGGTGTTCATGTGGAAGTACACAAACCATATCGGGAATACGAGCTCCCATCACCAGAAGTAGTAACATTACTAGCGGGGGTGTCACCCGAGTAGAAGTTGGTAATATTATAGAAAATTTTAAAACAAACATTTTGAGTACTATGAATACACAATTGGATGTTCTATAGGTTAAACAGAAACATGTAGAAGAGGAGCAGTCATTGGCCATATTTTTTCCATGATGCATAAGGAAACATGATTCGAGGGAGTGTCCTTTGGATGTGGTTTGGATTTGTGCCATCCGTGAAAAATACCATGCAACATAAAAATTTCCATCACTCCCAGGACTAAAAGATGTCTTTAAAGAATTAGAAGAGAAAACCGAACTAGTATATTTGATGGCTTAGCATTGCCGATTGCAGGTTCGACCCCCAGGTACGCTACAAGATCCTTCCTCTTTCTTTTCTGGGAAGTATAATCAACAACATAATTCTGGAAACACATGGCAGGGCCAACCATTTTCTAATCCCACTTGGAAGTCCCAACAATATCCCACTGCACCCTAGAAAAATCAAATAGCTACAAATCCCACCTAGCCTAACTCGCAATACCCTACCCCATTTTGGTAGAATTCAAACAATAACCCATGTCCTTCATAGTGGAATAACTCCGCTACCCAAACCCCCAATTGGAATCAAAACTGGCAACACCCCATGGGAATGACCAATCAACCCATGGGGATGGCTCCTCAAGCTCAACCCACTTTTCAAGCTCCACTTAAACTACCCTGGAATCCTCAACCTCAAATACTCCCTCAACTACCATCTCAACCCAACCTGAATCCTAATAACAGACCAACCCATCTCGTGCAAATTGTCAAGAATTTGGAGGGTGAAATCAACTTTGTAGGGTGAAACGAACTCCGGTTGAGATCCAGGAGTATAATTTATCTTGAGGAAAGAGAAATTCATCAAACACAGGACAATGAGAATAATATACAACCAACAATAAAACCATCGACTGTGGTCATAGCAAAAGAAACAAAACAAGGGGAAAACACAACCGAGCAACAAAATCCTGATGAAATTCCTCCTCCCCCATTTCCTGAGAGGCTAATGATAGAAAAACTAGATGTATATCCTAACTTGGATATCGTCAGGGAACTAAATAATCTATATGTTAAAATCCCACTCCTATAGGCTCTACAATATATTCCTGTTTATGAAAAAACAATTAAAGAAATATGTGGGAAGAAGCCTGTAAGGAAAACTAAAAATCCATCTACTGTTCATGTGGTAGGAAATTTGTCCAATCTTATTCTAGGAAAGCATGAGTCGGTCAAGTACATAGACCCAGGGAATCATGTGGTAACAGTTCAGATACAGGGTTTTTTTTTTCCAAATACATTGGTAGACTTGGGGGCACCCATCAATATTCTGACCATCGAGATCTGTAATGTATTGGGTATCACCTCCTTCAAACCTACTTCAATTATGTTAGAATTGATCAATAGATTGGTGGTTAAACCAGTGGGAACATTACAAGACATAGCAATCTCAGTCGACTCTTGGGAATACCCAAATGATTTCCTAGTTATCAACCTAAGAAGTAGACTCGATGGACACCCATTGATATTGGAACAAACGTGGCTAGCAACAACATATGCATACATAGGATGTCGCACATGCAACATGGAAATTGCTAGAGGAAATGATACAAAGAACCTTATCCTGTATCCTCCAGCTAAACCAAGTATGCCTATTAAACATCAGCAGTTGCAACCACCTAGATATCTAGAAGAAAACCTATGATCTCCTCTCACACTGGAAGAAGCTCTTGAGCTCAAAAACCAACTAGAAGATGATGTGATCAATAGCTTCATTAACAACCCAGCCGTTATAGGCAATCCAACATGTCAAATGCTAAAAGTTGTTTTAGATAATGAAGCACAGGGAGATACTTTGGAAAAAGTGATGGAACAACAGATCCCCACTACTATTGTTCATAACAACATTTCAGTTGAAATTGCACCAGGGAGGTTTCTGAATATTAATGCTAATTTGAATGAGCAACAACAACAAAAATTGATACATATCCTTTCTAAATATCAGTAGGATTTTGCTTGGGAGTATCTTGACATGAAAGGAATTGATCCCCAACTCTGTACACATCATATCTATATTGATAAATATGCCCGACCCATCTGACAGCCCCAACGAATATTGAATCATCATCTCAGGGACGTTGTTAAAGAAGAATTACAAAAACTGTTGGATGTAGATTTCATATATCCCATTTCAGACAACCGGTGGATCTCTCCACTGGTAATCATCCATAAAAAGAATGGGAAGTGGTGAATCTATGTAGACTACAGAGAACTCAATAAAGCCACCCAGAAGGACCACTTTCCCCTACCTTTTATTGATAAGGTCCTTGATACTTTAGCAAGGAAGTAGTTTTTCTCCTTCCTAGATGGTTTTAGCGGTTATAATCAAACTCAGATTGCTCCGGAAGACCAGGATAAAACTATATTTACATGTCCCTGGGGTACCTTCGCATATAGAGTATTTCCCTTTGGATTATGTAATGCTCCAGCTACATTCCAAAGAGCTATTTTAAGCATATTTTCTGATTTGATTAATGAAGGACTTGAAGTTTACATGGACGATTTCACCCCTTATGGCACCGACATTGATCAATCCTTAAGCAATCTAGAGAAGGTATTGGAATGATGCATTGCTACCAGGTTATGTTTGAGTCATGAGAAGTGTCATATGATGATGACTGAAGGTGTGGTACTAGGACACTATGTTTCTACAGACGGAATCAAGGTAGACCCAACAAAAATAGAGGTAATCCTTAATCTACCTACACCTCGTACACAAATTGAGGTACGTAGTTTCCTTGGCTGTGCAGGATATTATCGCAGATTCATAGAAAAATTTTCAAGAATAGATGAACCTTTACATTCTTTAACTGGTAATGTATAATTTCAGTGGTCAGATAAGTGTGATGTTTCATTTGCAGAGCTCAAAAGGTTGGTTTCAACAACACCGGTGTTGAGAGGACCAAAATGGAAATTACCATTTCACATCTCTTCAGATGCATCAGATATCTCCATAGACGTTGTCCTTGGACATAAATAAGACAAGAAACCTTATGCTATTTATTTTATTAGAAAAAATCTTACTCCTGCTGAATTAAATTACACAGTAACAAAAAAATAATTTTTAGTCATTATGCATGCTATTAATAAATTTCACCACTATACAACAGCCTATCCAGTTATTTTGTATACTGATCATTTTGCTATTAAATATTTAGCTAACAAACCAATTACTAATGGACGGGTTACTCGATGGATATTACTATTACAGGAATTCAACATCACCATCAAGGATCGACCCAAAAGAGAGAATCTTGTTGCATATTTCTTGTCTCGCGTGCCCAAAACAGATAACTCTTTGACAATTGAAGATCAATTTCTAGACAAACACATGTTCGATGTCACTATTAGGACATCGTGGTACACTGATGTGGCGAATTATCTGGAATATGGAAAACTACCAACGCACCTTTCATCAAGAGAAAGGAAACTAATCGTTCAATGCAACATACAATTCACTTGGATTGGTGGATATCGTTTCCACACAGGGTATGATCTTCAGATATGAAGATGTGTAAGAGATGATGAAATCTATGATGTATTGAAGGCAGGTCATGATGAGACCTATGGTGGACATTTTGCAGACCATAGAACTGGGCATAAGGTTTTACAAATGGGATACTATTGGCCCTCAATATTCAAAGACACAAAGAAATATGTCCAGGCCTGCGATAGCTGTCAGAGGATGGGTTTACCAGGCCAAGTTGATGAAATGCCCCTACAAGCACAAGTGGTGGGAGAACCTTTTGAGATATGGGCACTAGAATTTTTTGGCCCCTTCAACCCAAAATCAAATCAAAATTCTTATATATTAGTTGCAACAGACTATATGACCAAGTGGGTATAAGCAGTAGCCTTGCCAAATGAAATTGAGGAAGCAGTCATTAAGTTTCTCTTTGAATTGTTTGTACACTATGGATTACCCGGGGAAGTAATCACTGATCGAGGGTCACAATTTATAACACATAAAATCACAACCACTCTGCGCAATTATCACATTAAACACAAAGTTACCTCCCCATACCACCCACAGGAAAACAGACAAGTGGAAAGTACCAATAAAGTCTTGGAGGAAACTTGACAAAAAAAATTTCAACAAACTGTCAAAATTGGGCAGCCGAGCTTCCAAATTCCTTATGGGCCTATCACACAACATGGAGTAACACTACTGGCTACTCTCCTTATCATATGGTCTTCGGAAAAGAACCTATTTTTCCAATTGAATGTGAGATCAAGGCTCTAAGAATGGCCCAGGAAATTGGACTGGATCTTACAGAGGCACACACACAACGCTTACAACAATTCAATGAGCTAGATGAAGCACACATGTCCTCCCTTCAACGCACAATTTTTATTCAACAAGAGAGAGATAGCTGGCATGATAAACATATCAAGAAGAAATCCTTCCATAAAGGTGATTGGGTGCTTCTCTATGATTCCATATTTCAGGATTTTCCTGGAAAATTGTAGACAAGGTGGCTGGGATCATATGAAATCAATGAAGTTCATGATAATGACACTTTCAATTTAGTTACCATCGACGGGTCTGGTTCTCCTTTTTTGGTAAATGGACATCGGCTACGACTCTACCATTAGCTGCTTTCAAAAGAATCCTTTTGCCGAGAAGTAAGTAATGATCCTACTGTTCAGATTTTAGCTGACTGGGAAGGTAACCCGATAGCTTCAGCTTCATAAAATTGTTGTTTTTGTCAGCACTGTACATATTTTATATGGTTTTCTTTAAGGATTTGATTGAGATTTTAGATTTTTACTTTCTAGGAAAGTTACTTGGGAGAATAAGAACTAGAAGAGATGACTGTAATAAATATAATTAGAACTCTTTTCCATTCCAAAATTTCAGATTACTCCTGTCTAATTTTTGAAGAATCCATCGAATGCAAACCTTGCTTCACAAAAAAGATGAATATGTTCCGCAGCAAAAATTGGGTGATTGCACTAAAAGAATACGCAGTTGTAGTAAATGGAAAATGAATGCATGACTATTCGTGGTACCCAGGGTTCAAATTTCCATGGGTACTCATAGCTATCTGGGTAATTCTGTGACATAGGATTACCATTTTACCTTTAAATAATTCGATGGTTCCTAGTGAAGGGACCAGAGCAGGACTTCCTAGGGCTTCCCAAGTGCTTTCTGTCATAATGTTCATTAGTGTTCCCTCATCCAGAGCACAGTCAATGTCAAAGTCTCCTATTCTTACTTCAATTTTCTCCTTTCCTTTGAAGATCTCTGACAAATTGACATCCTTATGATCATCTAGGGTTTCTTTTATTTTCAGTAACATGATCTCTGATTCTTTCTAGGGTTCTTCCATAATTTTAGTCTCTTTCTCTCCTTCAGAGTTTTCTTGTTCCATATTCAGTTTTTCAAGTCTAGCAATCATTCTAGGGCAATCCAATACTTCATGGTCCATATATTTACAACAAAGGCAGCTAGGGTTTATCCCAGGGCATTCCTTAGCAAGATGTCCTGGTCTTATACAATTGTAACAAAGATTTAATCCTCTCTTTCTCGTCCCCGATCCCCAACTCTTCTTGTACTGCGCACTAGGATCATGATGGCTAGCCTGCAAAAATTTATTTATAGGATCTTGCATCCGTTGGCTAGTCCAAAAATTATTTCTATGCATAGGTATAACATATCTTTCACTATTCCTATCAGACCTATTCATATCAAACTTTATTTTATCTAACAATGCTCTAGTTTTCAGGCTAGGACAAAATCTATCAAGCATACCTAAATTCATGCTTCAGAAACAAAAAAATTCCACTTATCTTACCTATATAGAGCACAAAACTTTCAGAACAACTTGAACTATTCTTACCTTTACTAGGGGCTAGAGCTTACATATCTTATGTATTTTCTGTAGAAATTTCTACGTTTACCTTTCTTATTGCATAAAGTGTTCATATCTCACTTATTTTCTTCAGTATCAACCTCTTTCTTGCAGATCTGACATCTTTCCTTCAGATCTGACCTTTCTTTCTTGGCACAAAGCTTTGTAGGTCAAGTAGAATACTACGCACAGAGCTTATTCCGCACAAAGTTTTTTCTTCTTTAGTTCCTAGCAATCACAGTTCCAGGTCTCGACAACGGAACCATTTGTTGGCACAGGGGAAAACCCAGGGTTCAATGCTTAAGAGTGCACCAACAAAACCCTAAATACCGACCCTTTCGGCAACACCTGCGAAGCAGATGAAGTCTCACTTGAGGTAGAGGCAGGGGTGGTTGCAGGACTCAAATGTATGCAACCTTAGCTGGGACAATGATATATGATTATATCTTTTACAGGGCACTTAGCATTGATCATTCATCGATATTTAACCCTTATGTTACTTCACAGATAGCACAAAGCATCGCAGTGAATACTTAGACTAAAGATGATTCAATACTTAGCCACTGAAATATAGATTAGATTCAACAGATCAAGCACTAAGAATCTTATATATCAAATCTAACATTCATTCATATATCATAAGTGTTATCACTGAAATTTCGTCCGCACAGGGCGACAAGAACTCAACATCATCAACACAGAAAAACAATCATCCATGGCACAAGGATTAACTCCACAGCACATCAAAAGGGCCAAAACTATACAAAGTTGGCTAAAA
>ML780625.1:42429-66358 GCA_009831015.1 Picea engelmannii
TTTCTTGTTTAATTCTTGTTCATACCTTTACTATTTTCTTTCTAACCTTTTGCATTGCAGCTGTCATGACTAGAAGAGCCCAACTAGGCATGTAAGTGCTCGCTTTTTGCTCACTCATTGACGAAAAGAGCACGAACAATAAGCACAGAGCATAACTAAATCTATTTAATCACAGCAAGCACTTAGCTAAGAAGGAGATAAACACATTAGGTCGAAGCACAGAAAACAACACACAAAGTTATTATGGTTCACCCCCACCCTGGGGCTACGTCCACAAAGTCTTCTTCTTTATATTATCTCGGTCAAGCGGTTACAACACAGAGCTTTAGTGACACTTACTTCACACAGGACAAAATATCTGCGCAACTCGCTAGATCCTTCATCCTTTCACTTCAGCACAAAACTACAACAAATTTCACTTAGCTTTTCAATCTCCTTACAATCATGCACAAAGCACTTGCAATATACATCCAATCACACAGATCCAACTACTAGCACTAAGCCTTTAGCTATACATCACATAGATGTACTACTACTCTCTACTTACATTGCCTAAGTATCTATTTATAGATTACAAAATGGGCCGAATCATGGGTAAACCCATGGGCCAACATCCCTTTCCCTTTAAATCAACCCAAAACCCTAAACGGGACCCCAAAGTAGGTCTTTCTTCCCTAATTTCTACTTCACATTGCGCTCCATCTTTGACAAGTTGTCGTAGTCTAAATAATTGTCAAATATGACCAAGTATTCTTCAAAATTTGGTCAAGGGCCAACATGCCCCCAACACTCACCTGTGACTCATCCTGAGTCACTCAGGTCTGATCAATTGCGCTTCGAATTCCTCGAGGTTGGTTCGAGCTGCTTCGACCTGCTGCAGTGCGACAACCTCTTGCTCAATAAATTCTTGGATCACTGTGTCATTGAGCGGTCCTTCCAGGAACTATTTTGCAGTGATGACAACCTATTCAAGTTCAACTCTCTGGATTTCAAGTTCAACGAATAGTTGGCATGCCTTTTCTTGGATTGGCTGAAGTTGTTGGGAGACTTCCATCACTTTACTTTGCAGTGTATGTACCTATTGTTGGGCTATGCGTTGTTCTGTGAATCTCTTCATTCTTTCGACTAGGGTCAAATTCTTTATCTGTGCCTATAGCGTTTCTGCATGCTTCTTTGCTTCTTGGAGCTATGCCTCCAATGTCTGCAATTATGGATTCTCTCCAAGGGTTTCATAAGTTTGGGAACTTCTATCACTCAACTGCTTGCATTCCAAGGCAAAGGTTTTTAATCGGCCAACTGTGCTTCAAGCAGTGGCCTCTCTTAGATCTCTTATTTCTTGGGAGGTATCGGGCATGGTGCGGAGCTGCAAATCTGTGATGCGTTGTTGTATTTGTTGGATTACTTCTTCCAGTTGGGTCACCTGCTGTGGGAGACGGACTTCCATCTTCACTTCTATGACTGTCACAGAGTGTAGTGTCTTGTGAACCCTTTCCTGTACTTCAAGTTGCTCTATTAGAAAAAGTTCCTTTTCCTTGTTCCACTTCGCTTTCAGAGAAATATTTTCCCATTTTTCTTCATTCTGTTGTTATAGAAGTGCTTTATGCGCTTGCATCAAATCCTGGGTGGCTTGTGTTGTGTCTTCTTGGGCTCGTCGAAGGCGAGCTTCGACTTGATCAACTATTTGGTGTAATTGAGTGAGATCATCGCTTGTTCCTGATGTTCCGCTTATCAAGGGCTCTATAGAAATTGCTTGGATGGATTGGAGTGTCTGCTGCACTTCTTTGAGTTCTCCCTTGATTTGGTTGAATAGATCCTCCTGCTTTGGTACTTGATTTTCTGCGAACTCTAGTGAAACATCATTCAACGCAACAATTAAGAAGTTGAAGTCATCTGAGGTAAGGGTAGTTTTAAGTGTGGTCCAGGTGGCCTTAGATTTCTTTCAGGAGGAGGGTTTTGGTGCTGTCATGTTTCTTTTCATGGAGGGATCCTCCTCCTCTCTAGGTGGGGTAACCTCGCCTCTATTTTTCTCAACTTCTGTACCGCCTACCTCATCACCATCACCTCCCTGCGTAGGTGAGATCAAAGTAGTCTTCGTGGATGTGCTAGGGACATATTCAACTTCGTCATCCTTCTTAGTCCTACTTGGCCCAGGTGTATCTGGCATAGATTCAGGGATTTTCTCGTTGGACATGTCTACGAGGTCCACTGCAACAAGGAGGTCTGCCGACCATTCCTTGGTAATCTCCTCCAAGTCACCTTCTGTCAGCTTGTAGTAGGATTGGAGCTACTATTTATGCTCATCACCGTGAGTTGTAATATAGGTGAAGTGGTGATCCACGCTAAATTTCATCAAAGGTATAAACCTATGAAGTACTTTTGGGGTGATTCGCGGTGTAGACTCAATTGAATTCTTCAGTTGGTTGAAGTAGGTGTGGAAGACAACATTGTACTACCACAATGTAAAAAACTTCACGGCTAGTGGTTCAAAAGGTTCGATCTTTAGAAAAGTGGCTCCCTCTGGAAGTTCCCAAGTGATGAAAGAGATGAGTATGAGCAACCAACTAAAGTGGAACTCATACCCTTGGTCTTGCGCTCCTTTGCAATCCAGCTCTAACTAGTTTACAAGATACTGTGCCCAATTCATCTGTAGTCCCTCGACACACTTCCCTATGAGGTCAACTACGAAGTTAGTCACCTGTGTTGGTATGTTCTTATGAACTGAATTTCCCACAATCAACTGACATGCAATGCGCACTACGCCACTCTAGATAGAGGCTACCTTGTAGCCTCACATACCCTTCTCTACATAGCCATAAGTTTCCTTTATCTGTTGTGCTAGTGCTCAGTCTGAGGTCTTGCCTGGGTAAAAGTCCTGTAGGTCAGGGCCTTTCATGCTAAGTTCTATGATCTGATTGATCAGAGTCAGATCCACAGTGATGCGGTGGTCCAACCATAAGTATCCACCGTGGTAGTAAGATAGCAACAACTTGATGCATGCATTGAATTCTTGGTGTCTGCCGAAGTGAGACATATTCATTACGTTGAGAAGTGTAGATTGTGCGAGGTTCTTGGTCCAGGACTGTGGGACAATCTTAGGATTTCTACCTTTGGTCTTGGTTAAATATTTATGCGGAGCTAACATGCTGTAGGTTTGTGATATTCAAGGTTAAAATCATTAAATTTCAGTGTTGTGAGCTTATCCTGGTCAACACGTACTACATGCACCCCTTTCAGAAGATACACGGTGATCAAGGTGTACTCAAAGTCTCTGGGTATGCTTTCATGGTTAATATTGCATCTCAAAGGTGGTATGTAAACCGACAGAATGCATGGGATCAGCTTGGCATTTGCAATATCATCTATGTTCTTTGTTCTTGTCTCGGTCGTGGTTCTGGAAGGTCCTGCTCCATGAGTAGGGGAGGGAGAATACTGGTATCCTCCTGTCGATGATTTTTGCACACCTACAGACATCCTTCTCTCTGAAATGACTCTCTCATCCATTAGTTAAATCAAAACTTCTTCAACTGCTTTCTCAACAGCGTTGAGCTCGTCCGACATACAAGCTTGGGTCCACTATCTCATGTGTGAAAATGAATTTAGAGACTACGATGAATAGTATGGGAACAATGCAATGATCACAGGGTGAAGTAATCTCAAGTTTCAGGCTCAAATTCTCACTTAGCAAAAAGTATTCTCGGTGCGTGGTGCGATGGATTAAGTAGGGAAACTTAGCAATAGTATTCTTGCAATGGATATGGGGCCTTCATTAACTTTGTTCTATCTGTTCTAGTGCTATCCAATGGTCTAGTGGGAACCCATAATTTCTTATTGACCCGTTTGGGACAACAGTCAAACAGTTATATCGGTCCAATGGCTATATTCTTGCGCCATGGCGAAGTTCCAAATGTCGTTGTACTGATATCTCGACGAAGCTCAATTATTGTGATTGTTCCTTCTGCAAAGTTTCCTCTGGAGTCTTCTGTAACTTTCCTATTTTGGCTCTCTTCTTACTTAGCTTCCTAGCCTTTTTCCTAGTGAGCTTATTCTTGGTCATCCTTTTTCCATTTTGAGTCTTATCTTCTCTTGACATAGTCACTTCACGCTACTTAGGTTCTTTCTTCAGATCCAACGGTAATACTCCTTCATCATATGGATTAGGTATTTCGGTCTTCTTCGGTTCATCTAACAGTCTTATAGCTTTGACATCTAGGTCCCTGGTGTTTAACAATTGATATCTATTCTCTTGTTCCTCCATAAAGTAGGCGATCCTTCTAGTCATAAATTCCATGAGTTCTTGCTTCTTCTGTTATAGGGCTTCCTTTTCTTATTTCCTCTGGATCTGGTCTTTTTCAATCTAGATATTTCCTAACAAAGTTGGAAATGGGGCATGGTCCTCAATAAATCTAATGACTTTGAACTCTTCCTCTGTCGAAGTTCCATGGGTACTCATAGCTATCTAGGTAATTCTGCCACATAGGGTTATCATTTTGCCTTTAAATAATCCGATGGTTCCTAGTGAAGGGACCAGAGCAGGCCTTCCTAGGGTTTCCCAAGTGCTTTATGTCATTGTTATCACTGAAATTTCATCCACAAATGGTTATATGAATCCAGCATCTCCAAACAACTATTAAGTTCACCCATGGACCAAAATTACCAAAAAATCATTTCCAAAAGGTCCAAAAATATACAACCAGTTATAAAATCAGGATGTGCTATGACTATACAGGGAGCACACACACATGTACCATCAAGAAATGCAGGAAGCGCGCACATGCGTGAATGTGGACGCTGAAATCCATGCACACATGAGAAAGACACATTTACGATGTTGGTCGACCTCCCACCCACTTCTGGTTCAACTTCCAAGTCAATTTGACATCCAAATCTTGGTTGAATCCAGCTGGGTGGATGGTCAAAGACCTAAAGGTTCCCTAAACAACCCCTTGTTCACACTAAAAGTTGGTTTCATAATACCTCAAAGTTGTTCTATAAAAAGAGGCCATGGGTGCACTACATCTTCAAGGAATTCATTTGTAAGGTTATGTTGCTGCTATTCTCTTAGGGAATCCTCTTTTCTCATCAAGAGCATACTAGCACCATTCCATTTGAGCTATTCACATCACCCTTTGAGTGAATTATCTTGGGATTCTTTCACCATTTATTTCAAGCTTTCAAGTTGTAATAAGAGCTCAATCTTGGGGGTCCAAGAGCCCTCCCTTTGAGGAAGAAGGGACCCAAAGTCCCCCTTTCTCTTTGGTTTTTTCTTTTCACTAATACAATCCTTTCCATTGGTGACATGAGTCTTGTTTGTTTCTTGTTCTTATGTCCTTATGCATTATACTTTAATTGTTTTTATCATTCCTAGTTTAATTCTTAGCTTAGTATTTTATTCTTTACCCTTCTAACCCTTTCCTTTACTGTTGTCTTGCTTAGCTAACCCAACTAATCTTGTAAGCACCTCTGTTTTTCTCATCTATGTGACAAAAGAGGCGCAACAGATTGGCGACTCCATTGGGGAAATGTATCAATTTCCTACCCCACTTGGGTTATTTTATCTCTTCTTTTTGTTTATTTAACCTGCAGGTACCATAACTAGCCCAAGCCAACCTACAAGAAGCCAAATTCAAAGCTGAGTTGAAGGAATTTCATCCAAAATTTTCTTCACGGCCGTGTGACAACCGTGCACGATTTTATCGGCCCACAGTCGCACGTCGTGCACACGTGCGCCAAAATCACTGCATTACTCAGTGCCTTCTGTGCACCTGCTCCCATCAACCTCTTCTAGTTTGTGCATTGGTGCTCAAAGCACCTTTGTCTAGTCTGAGACCTACGCATCTGTGCAGAAACTACACATTGTAAGATTTTTATGATCTGTGGAGGGCCCAAATCCTTCTGAAAGTTGATTCCATGCATGTTGTAATCTACACTACATTTACATTCCCTCTCCATATAAAGGGATTAGTCAAAACACATAGGCACTTAGGGGTAAAATCATAACTTTTCCTCCTTTTTATCATTTTTCCACATGGATGGCTCGCTTTGACTGAAGTTAAGTTGGAATCATTTCACATCACATATAAAACTTGCATTGGGACCAGAAATTGGATAACAATCGTTGAGTATACTCTTCTCTCGTGCTTCAAAGCGACCTTGAGAATCAGAAAAAGGTTGTGGGACAATTTCGTCTCGCTTAAATAGACAAAATCTTTAGGAGAGGACAACAACCCCCTCGAGACTCCTCTTAGTTTATTTTTCAAACACATCTTAATATTGTAAGGGTCCATACATGCCCACATGCTACAAAGATAGGATAGTGTTAAAATTTTCTTTCTTAGATTAAATCACTAGGGAAGTTTAAAGGTTTTGTAATGGGCCCATACATGCCCACATATTGACAATCTAGGATAGTTTCAAAGCTTTATTAGATTAAATCACATTTAGGGAGTTAAAGGAATAGTAAAGGACCCACATGTCCACATGCTAGTTTCCTAGGGATTTTAAAATTCTACAAGGTTGTACCAACAAAATTTAGTTAATTAGGTAATCAAAGACTTGTGAGGACCAAGCGAAGTCCACATGCAGCAAGGTGACACCTAATTTATTAAAACTTGGCACACTTTCACTTGTTCACACACAAGATCACCAATCCCTCACATATTTTTATCTAGAAGTTGTGGAGGTCAAAGTAAGTTTCCTCCAACGGGATTCCGAAACACCCCACCCCTTTTCTTGACAAAACTATCCACTCCCATTTAATTTCAACAAGGTTGGTTCACACCCCCAATCTTTCACACAAACACATCTAGAAAATTTCTAAAAAACTCACTAAGTTTTCCTCCACAGGAGGTGCCAAAATAATTTTTTAGTCTAGGTAGGATCTCGAGGATAGGCATCCAAATAACTCCCCGTTATCTAGTTCTCACATTTTCAAAACAATAGAAGTTGTCAAATAGGGAACTTTAAATCCTCCAATTCAAGTGTTCATAACACCATAAGGTAGGGAGATACCCATGAAGGGTTGAAGGCCGAGGTTTGGTTGTTCTGTGCATCCCTCCTTGAGGCACCCACCTCTTGGACATGATCCAGCCCATGATCCATTTCTTAGGCTAAAAATCTAAATGCCTCACTTTGACCAAGGTACCTAGTGGCCAAATTTTAGGACATCTACCCAGGTGGAAATTGTGGGCTGCAATTGCACCTTGATCAAATTTTGTGTGGCTATTGGGAAATATCGCCATTTCTTTCGGGATATGCCCCCTCTACCCCTCATTATAACTGATTGCTTCATCCTTCACTAGTTTCTCTTCCAGTGGCTTCAAATCCCATTGTTGAGTGCTATTGGAAGGTCGAGTGCTATTTGAGAAGAAGGATGTTACGTCTTTTAGGACACGAGCATTTGTTTTCTTTTTTCTCCCACGTGGACAAAATTCACCTATCCACATATATATGCTTCTTTATCAAAATACTTTATGTATGATTCCCTTCTGATTACATCTGATTTGGAAATATATTGTGAAGGTCCAAGAAATTGCAGCAACGACTCTTATTTACTTATTGCTCTCACCACCATTCCCACACATTCACTCAGCTAGTTGGACATCATAGGGGACCCACATAACCCCCATAGTTCCATATGCTTGCTAAATATCCCCCCTATTCTACGAGGAGTTATTAGTCTTGCCAACTCATTGGCTCCCCCTTATCACACCCCTGTGAGTGCCACTGTCTTAGGATCAACATTGCTTGGTTCCACCTTACTTGGGTCCACTTCCCAAGGTCAACCATCCACTCACTCTCCTTTACATGAAAGCAGGAGGCCAACTTCTTCTCAAGGAGGAAGTACAAACCCACCTAGCCTCCTCCAAGGGTCAGGTACTCAGACCACTCACACTATGGCTGAAATTAATCCTCCTCCACCACCCCATATTCCATATTTGGCTTCCCTCAATATCTCGGATCTGACTAAACTCATTAATGACCCTATATTGAACAACCCCACATCGCCTGCAATGCCTACCAAACTCCCTTCAGACATCCCCAAGTTTAAAGGAAAAGCAGGAGACGATCCCGCCAACCATACCATGACCTTTCACCTATGGTGTTATTCAAACAACATCATGGACGATTCCATACGATTGAGGTTATTTCAACGTACCCTCACTGACCCATCAGCCAAATGGTATGTCGAAGAAAAATCTCGGTCCCACACGACTTTTGAATCCTTGGACAAATCATTTTTGACCTTTTTTCAACTACCCATTCGTCACGACAATGGCCTTGAACTACTCAGACTTCAAAAAAACCACCTCCACACAAATTTTTGACCACATCCATGAATGGAATTGGCGACGTAGCCTCTGTAAAGCTGATGCTACCCCCCAACAATGTCTCAATTGGTTCCTCAAATCACTTGTTTCCCTCCTTGCCAAAGATGTGGATGCCACCTTCCCCCAGTCTAAAGAAGAAGCCATTAGAAAGACCCAATAATTCAAACTCATTTATGCCCAGTCCAGCTACCTATACATAGTACTCCTAGACACCCCAAGATTCGTTCCATTTGGCCAAGACAAACCTAGGATGTCTCACTCAGCAGATGAATTGATTGGTAACACTACTCACCACAACCCACAGCCTCAACAACCACCCAACACACCCCAATATCCACCGACATATGGAGGAATCCCTTATTATCCTCCTCCTCCTTATCAATAGTCATACCCTATTTCCTTACCTCCACCCATCAGTGGACCCCCTCCAACACCCATAATATGCCCACCTGTTCAACCAAGAACTGGTAATCCCTCTACCTCATCCTATACCCTAACCACTAGAAAAAGCGCCATTCCTTCCTATGTACCTTATGGATCATTGCCACAACACAATCCGTACTTCCCATTTCTTGGCCGCCCACAACCCATGGCTCCACCACAAGGACATCCACACACTGGGGTTAATTTTGTTCAACCCTCTCCCATTCAGCAATATAAAAAATTTGAACAAATGAATACGGAAAATCCATCCCATCAATCCAACAATGCCAGAAAGAAAGGAAAAAATCGAAACAATAATAATCCTGGACTGGGAGGAAACTAGAACCAACCCTAGCAGAACCAACCTTCTAGGGGCAACCAAAACATAGGGAACCAAAACCCTCAAGGGGGCACTAATAAACGCTAAGGGAAAAATAAAAACAAACTTCAGACCAATTTCCATTGTTCCCTTTGTGGTGAGTTTGGTCACTACACTCACCATTCCCCAAATCGTTGATTTTAAATGTATGAAAGAATCTGTAAGTGGACCACGTCCCCCGGCATCGCCTGCCCCCCAGCAGGCCCCACAACAATATGTGCAACAACCACCCCCACTCGTGCTCCAAAAACCCATCCCACACCAGGGGGTAATGAACAACCAACAAGACATGCAACCTACCCTAGCACAGATAGGACAATATCCCAATCCAAGCAATCATGTCGATCGTACTATCCTCCTCACTAGTGAGGAAGAAGTTCTTCTACAAACACGCAATCATCAATACAGTGCAACTCATGAGTCGGCTCCCACCACCTCGGACGCACCCCCAGTCGTAACTGGACCCCCTTTGATGATTCCTTGCCCTAATAATGACCCACCCCTTCGTATTCCTCACATCCCCTTACGCAGGAATGTCCACAACCCTCAGGCTAGGGAAACTCATAATTACAGTTTGGTCAATGATTTGGCACAATCTCCTGCTGCTATGTCAGTCTTAGAATTCCTTCAAACTTGTCCTTCTCAACAGAAGTCATCAGTTTCTGCCCTTAGGGTAGTCAACCCTATGGATACCTGACTCATTACATTTGATATCGATATTGGGGAACCTTGCCTCCCCGCTCTCATTGATTTTCAAATCCCAGTTAAAATTTGGAACATTACAGTTCACCGCTACATCATTGATGAGGGTGCATCCACATGCATTATGGAAAAATCTGAATGGAAGAAACTCGGTTCCCTCGAATGTATACCATTTGTCATTACCTTAAGATCTTACAGTGGAAGACCCTCATCCCCCAAGGGACTCTTCCAAAATTTCCCAGTCGAGCTTAGGGGAAAAACCGTTCTGATTTACATTGAGGTTATCGATGCCCCGCTCGACTACAATATCTTGCACGGTCGTAGCTACATGTATGCTATGAAGGCCATCGCCTCTTCTGTGTTCTAAACCATGATGTTTCCACATAACGGAAAAATAATTACCATCGATCAAGTATCACATTATGAGCCCAACCCCTCATCCAACATCGATAACACCCTCCCTTTCATCCACACTAATCCCAACACCTATCCAGTCATCGATATGGGCCTCAAAATATTCAAAGACACATCCTTGCTAGGGACATACCACAGAGTACCACCGCTCCTCCATCCCTCAGCCCAAGTATGTGTCATATCCTCCAACAAAATGACAACTGAAGATACTCTCCTTCCCACCAAGGCCTCTTTTATCCCTAACGTCCCACTAGTCCCAGAACTCCTCCCTCAGGAACCCCCTAGAACTAGCTTAGCTCGACCCATTCCTAATATTCCCTCCCCCAGGGCCATATCCCAATCTAGGAAACAGCCCCCCAAGCCCTTACCCAAATCCCTTTCCTTTACCCCCCACCAGGTATACAATCCTTCCAGGTAGTTGCAATGCTTACCCTTCCTAACATGGTACTGGAAATCCTAGTTTGGTATCTACATCCACCTGAGATGGTCCCTCAACCATCCCTCCCTCCCCAAACTGACGGAGTTCCGATGTAGATTCCAATACCTACCCCCGAAGTAACACCCTCACCCCCTCTTGCTAATGCCATCGCTACAGCTGGGGGAAGACAAAAGAAGAAAGACACTATCACTCCTCTCCCTCCTCGCATCCAACCTCCTTGTGCACTCTACGAGAAATAAGGAAACCCCTCTAATCAATGTCCCTCTCTCCCCGAGTTACGTAACCTTATTCAAATCCCTCGAGCACCACCATCATTCATCGCTTCCTCTAGTATTGTTGTTATCTCCCAGAACACAAGTAACAAAGGAATGTGGACCAAATTCGCATGCACCATCTATTCCGAATATGGCCATTACACACACCATTGTCCAACGTTACCTCAATTCTAGCAAACGATAACAGTTGTATGCCAAAGTTTTCAGCAAGGACCCACCCCAACTCATGTCACCGACATCCATTATGTCACGACTTCAGTCAACGAACGGATCATATGTCCTTTCTCTTTATGTGAATCACTTGATCATTTCACATATCAATGTCCTATGATCATTGAATACAGGTGTCGCCAAATGGCCCTTATTCAAAATCACACAACCTTTCCTCCCACAGAACCAGTGAATACCCTTACCCCATCACTTGCTATGGTTCATATCTTTTCACCAGAAACTGAGGCACTCCCTACTCCCCCATGGTTCTTGGATGACTTATATGAGGATTTACCCCCAAATTCCCCCAATTCCCCTGTTCATTTCCCCACAGAAATTTTATGCCTGACTACCATTTTTAACCCTCAGTATCTTGATATTTGGTTTATGTCGAGTGAACTATCACAATCTCCTTGCATCACTTCCCCTGCTTCTTCATCACCAGACAACAATCACACGGTGACAGTCACTGATATTCCTCTTCTAGATCCCTTGTATTCCTAACAATTCCACTGTGACGAGGACATACTCGAGGAATTAATCACCCTCAACTGCCCATGGGATGCGCTACACCACCGATCGTTCTTTCTTGCACAAGAAGCCTTCACGCCTCCTAACCAATACCCCATATACGCAGTTGAAACCAAGGATTTTATCCCATCAGGGCATATTGACTGGTTTAACAACCCTATCCTTGCCCTTGATGCTTTTGAAGAAGGCAATATGGCCAACATTTCTCCACCATTAAAATCGATATTTCACTCAAAAAGGAAGTCGTCAAGGAAATCACTATTGGTGTCGCATGCACTCTTGAAGAAATTACTGCTTACAAAGCTCTCTTCCATAAATACTGGGACATATTTTCCTAGTCATACATGGAGATGCCTTACCTTGACCCCTCTATCGTCGAACATCACATCGACACTTGGCCTGATATCACACCAGTCCGCCAAAAACAACGACTGCTACACCCATCCAAAGCAGCAACCATCAAAGCTGAGATTGACAAATTACACACTAGAGGGTTCATTTACCCCATCGCCTATATGTCATGGGTCTCCAACCCTGTCCCTATTAACAAAAAATAGGGCACTATCGATGTCTGTACGGACTTTTGCGACCTCAAATATGCCTGTCCCAAAGACAACTTTCCAACGCCCTTCATCGATGAAATTATTGATGATTGCGCAGGTCATGAGGTTTTGTCCTTCATGGACAATTTCTCTGGCTACAACCAAATCCAAATTCACCCCGCCGATCAATACACGACCATATTCACTACCCCTTGGGGCACCTTTTCATATCATGTCATACCATTTGGCCTCAAGAATGTTGGCGCCACTTTACAATGGGCCATGACATACATTTTTCATGACCTAGCTCATATCATCCTCGCTTATTTAGATGACCTTACCGCTCGATCCAAGAAACACACTCAGCATCGCGATGATCTATGCATCATCTTTCATAGGTTTTGTCAATACAATATCTACTTGAATTCCCTAAGGTGTGTATTATGTGTCACTGTTGACTACCTTTTTGGGTTCATTGTTTCCCAAAGCGGTATTACCGTGGATCCCCTCAAATTCCAAGCCATCATGGAAATTACCCCTCCTCAAAATTTATGCCAACTGAAGAGACTACAAGGCAAAGCTAACTTTTTACGGTGCTTTGTCCTAGACTATGCCACTCGAGCACATGGTTTCCTCTGCTTACTATGCCATGACATCCCATTCCACTGGGATGAACATGCCCAAAATGCTTTCGATGATCTTAAAACGGATCTCTCCAACGCCCCTTTGATTAGTCCACCCGACTATAACCACGACTATATCCTCTACATATCGGCCTCAACCATCTCAGTAGCAGGAGTTCTCGTTCAAATTGGCGATGATGACCGTGAGCATGTAATTTACTACATTAGTAAAAACCTTTCAGGGACACCCTTAAAATACAATCATGAAGAGAAACTAGCCCTTGCATTCGTCTTCATGGTCCAAAAGTTGTGCCATTACATTCTACTTCGAACTACCAAATTCATAGTAGAATCCAACCCCATGCAATACTTTCTCAGTCGTCGGCAAATTAATGGTAAATTTTCTCAATGGATCGTCATCTTTCAAGAGTACGATCTCGAATTTTCAACACCCAAGAGAAATAAATCTCTCATCCTCACCAAACTTATCACAACATTTCCCTCCGACACTACTAGTTCACCGATCAATACCAAATTCCTTGATGAACATCTCTTTTACATCCCCTCAGATGACCCTTGGTATGGCGATCTTCTCGTCTATCTCTGAACACAAAAATTTGGAAACCACCTCTCCAGAGATGATTGTTGATGTATTCGTCACCAGGCACCCCACTACCTCCTCATCGGGGATATCTTATATCGGCGAGGGGTTAGCACCATACTCTGTCGGTGCTTGACTATTGATGAAGCTGATAGAGTCTTGAACGACTGACACAGTGACACTTGCAGGGGCCATCTCTCCAGGATTTCCACCTTTCATAAAATCATCTGCGCAAGTTACTTTTGGCCTACATTGTTTCAAGACTGCATTCATGTCATGAAACAATGTGATAAATGCCATATTTATGCCAATAAGGCATGCACACCACCTTCTCGTCTACACCCAGTCATCACCACTAGTCCCTTCTGTAAATGAGGCATCGAATTCATGACTTGCAACCCTCCATATAGCAATGAACACAAATACTTAGTCATTGCAGTAGATTACTTTACCAAGTGGGTTGAAGCCATGCCTACCTTCAACAACACCGCTAACACAACAACACGTTTTTTCTTTAACCACGTCATATCCTACTTTGGAGTACCACTCCAACTAGTCTCTGATCACAGGAAACATTTCGAGAATGATATTTTCATTGAACTCTCATCCAGGTTAGGATTATCCCATGAGTTTGCCTTACCATACTACCCTCATTCCAATGGATAGGTATAAGAAGTTAACAAGGTCCTCAAAACCATGTTGCAGTGCATGATTAACAAACATAAAACCAATTGGAATCATATGTTATTTTCCGCGCTCTAGGCTTATCGCACATCAATCAAAACTACCATTGGTTTCACACCTTTTCATCTAGTCCATGAAGTTGAGGCCAGTCTTCCCATCGAGTGTGAAATTCTCACCTTACACACTGCCATTGAGATATTACCCGACACTGCTCCACTGGAGCAGCGTTTTCTAAACCTAGAGTCCCTGGATGAAGATCGTCGATCCTCATTATAGAACAATGAGACGGCCAAAAAATGGTCAAAGGCCACCTTTGATCGCCACATCAATATTCACTCATTCAACGGAGGAGACCTTGTCCTCACTTACGATCTCACTCATGATACCCTCATCCATGGAAAATTCAAATCCCTATGGCATGGGTCGTACATCATCCAACATTGCCTCACTAAAGGTGCATACATCCTGGCCTCCCTAGAGGGCCATCCTCTCAAAGAACCTGTCAATGGGTTGTACTTAAATAAATTGTATGCCTAAGTGTAGCCATACTACACTAGGATTTTTATTTTTTGTACATCTTTCGTAGAGTTTTTAATCTTCTTTTCTCCATACCTCATGTCTAATATATCACTCATGTTATTAACAGATTCCACCCCCATCAGCCTACCACATCGGTTACACCGATGGAGCTAGCTGCTGGACACAGAATCTTGCTTCAGCTTCTTGGGCCCTCTATTCACCTTCACATGACCTGCTCCACACCAGTGGCATATGTTTAGGCTCATCCACAAACAATCAAGCAGAATACACCACCGTCATTGGTCTCCTCATCGAGGCCAGTCATCGCCATATTTTTCACCTTAACATCTTATTAGATTCCCAACTTGTCGTCCTCCAGCTCAACAATGTGTACCGTGTCTGTGATCCTTGCCTCTTTCGCAAATACCTCCAGGTTAGACTTTATCTTGACATTTTGATTTCATTACATTTACACATATCCCAAGACAATTCAATCAAATAACAGAGAACATGGATAACATTATACTAGATTGGAATATATCACATCAAGACATCTTCACACACGCATAAACCATCAGAAGTATGTCACAACATATAGATTAGACATCATCAACTACATTAAAAATCATCAACAAAAAACACATCACACATGTACACATTACCAATATCCTAGAATGTATATCCATATATATATATATATATATATATATATATATATAGGTCAAAATGTCATAAGTGTTTACAAAAATAGTACATCACCCGTAGGCTGGTGAGTCACCTCATCCCTATCAATACAAAATTGGATGTTGCAAATATACAAAATGGGCTCACCAGCCTATATCAAATACATAAATACATATCTAGCGACCCTCAAGGAACCTCTAGTGCTCCAGCACCAGGTCCTCCCTCTAGCGGAGGTACCCCACCAGCTCTAGGTCCCTCAAGTCCTGGGGGCAATCTGTTGTGAGGGAAATCTCCTTACGGACTAGCAAATAGAGTTCAGACTTTGCATGCAGATATGACCAAAGAAAAACTACTTTCTACCTTCATCCCTAGATTTAAATCCCCTTTTCTTAGTAACTACAAGGAAAGATCAACCTACCTCGTTCCCGACATTTGATGTTGATCCTCTGTTGTACTTGATTACTTGTTCGCAATACTCCTTCCAAAGTTGATCTGCATACAAGACAAGCAACAACTACGCATGCATCCTACTTATATACTAATGGGTTAGAAATCCAAACATATACTAATCAAACTATAAAAAGTTCATGAATTGGGATGGGAAAATCATTTTCTTTATTACTTTGAATGAGTCAACTTACAAAAGTTGAGACCGGCCACCGCTTCGCGAACCTGATCCTGGGCTCCTCTTCTACTGTCCTCCAACTACTTTTCTTTTTATCTCCTTTGGCATTAAGAAAGGATAAAGGGTTGGGAAAATGGGAATACGTAAATGGGTAGAGTTTCTTTGCTATATTTTTCCTCCTCCAAATGGGACCCCTACCCCTTCTTTTATAGGCTAGAAGGAGCTAGGTATTTGGATGAACCCTTGGCCATACATGGTCGGGAGTTTCAGTTAACTCACCCATATCATTTTTGCTTCATCGGAAACTTTCCTTTTTTCGTGATTTTGTCGGTCCACACAGGCTATTTTGGGTCATCCAGTGTGTACACGCGTGCAGTAATGGAGTAGGGCATGTGGGCCTTTATAAAAGAGGATTTTCAAAGAGTTGTTTAGTAGTGCTTTGGCAAAGAAGGGATATGAGATGGCCTGATGCCAGGTAAGCATGTATGGTGCAATTTAGGGTTATAACAGATGCCCCCTAATGTGTGAGGGCAGAAGAGCATCTGATGGCCGAAATACATTACTAATCTTTACTGATGTGATGAAATATTGAGCCCAAGGATCAGGAACCGGGAGGCATCGTCTGCAAAATAACACATGTCTCACCGAGGCGGGCATACCCATGCTCAGGATAAAATAGAATCATGGCTACCAATCAAATACATTGTAGATCCATGTCATATAACTATATAAAGAGTAGCCGCAAACAATACACAGCAGAGCTACATCTCGAAATCAGAAAGATATCCATATAGAGTATCCATCTTCTAGAATCTGATTCAGCCTGACAGATGGAGATGAGGTCTTCAGAGCTCGAGCAACAACTTCAAAATATTCCAAACTCAAGTAGGAGTGTAATATGAGTGTACAAATTCACTACCCATAGGTCTTCGATGACTCGTCGGTCATGGATTTGATGATCAGACTGAAGGCTTCATTGATTTCGAACAAGGACTTGATTCGACATTCAAGATGGTCGGGCATGAGGGCAAGAGACAAAAATGCAGAGGGGCTGACTCAGGCTTGGTGACAAACTTCCCTTGGATAATAGCACGACAAATTATGAGACTCAGGAAGCATGGCATTAATCATAAGTCTACGAAGCAGGAGGCAACGCAAACTCTCCATATGTTTGGAAGGATAACCAAACGGTGGAGGACACCTAATCTATATAGTGAGAAAAATATTCCTAAGGTCGTACTACATCCCATAGTATGATGAACAAACAGACAGATGTGCTTTATCCAAGGGAGACTCATTATGCTGCCAATAAAGAAAATACTTTTCCCTTCCTCTTTTTGGGGTATATTTGATTTTTTTGTCCTTTTCAATAATTGTGGAAAAAGAATAAAGGAATATTACATTACAAAGGAGGAATGAGTGTTGCAAACATACAAGCTCAAGGCACAAGGATAAGACTGATGTTCTAGTAGAATGATACTCGGGAAAAATCCTCCGGGGGCCAAATGTGTTAAGACGCATAAGAAAACTATTACAAGGCTGGCGTATAAGGTATGCAAATGTGATTAATAAAACACACAATGGTAACGTTCTTCAATGTAAGTTTAACAATCCCAGAGAAGGTAAGATCGGTGGTTTTTCAGATTTAGAGAGTTTGAAAAAACATAAAAGGAGACTCCATTGGGGTACCTTTTTCGAATATAGTCTAGTCGGTTCGAAAAAGGGGTAAAATAGCACCGATAAGACGTTGATTCAAAACCATTTTAATGAGTGTGACAAGGACAAGATCACTTGGCTATTTTTTCATTTTTAAGGAGTCTGAAAAAATCTTAACTATGGACTCCGTTAGGAATATTCTCATGGAACAATTTAACAAGTGTGAAAGAATAAGGTCACTCGACGATCTTTTCCATTTTAGGGAGTCTGGAAAGAGATTAACTATGGACTCCATGGGGGTTCCTTTTTCATAAGTTTAGTCCCTCAGGCTCGAAAAAGGGATAAAATTATACCTGAGAGTACTCTTCTCTAGAGATGAAGTTCCATAGAGTATGCCTTTGTTCGTACAGTTGACCGTCTGGACCGAAAAAGAGGTAAACTACCACCGGACAAACATGATTTCAAATTTTAGTTTAACGAGCGTGAAATGCCACAAGATCGCTCGACAATCTTTTCATATTTAGAGAGTCTGAAAAGGGCTTAAAAGAAGACCCGTTATTTTTTGGGATTCCTGAGGGTGAGGTCAAGAGAAAAGAAGAATCATGCAAATGAGGCTCAAACTCATATTCAATAAAGACTATAAGGACTCTCGAGCCTATAGTGTTTTTAGAGACAGCATGAATGCCATAATGCAACCAGTATCTACCTAGGACACCATGTTTCGGTAAGCTCTACCACCAAGTTGCGACACTTCTAAATCAAAGATGATGGTTCTGTGTCACAATCTGATGGGATCGATCCTATGGAAAATGAAAAAGACAACGAGATACAAAAATCAAGGTAGAAACCTAACCTATATGCTCAAGTTGATCGTCGAAAAATTTTGCATGGACCGTCAAAATTTACTCAAAAATCAAAAACGATGTCCCAATACCCAATCAAATCCCTCCCATATAACTCCTGAATCACTCTAAATGGTTTTTGGTATAAAGAAAATGATAAGGGAGGCCAAAAAAGTGACAAAAGGAGGCCAAAAAGTCTATAAATAGAAGCTTACAGCTCATTATCACCATTGTTGATTTGGAAATTGACTCTGGAGACAAAAGACCCCCTTTGATAAAAACGATGATTTTGGGAGCTACAGTGGATGAAACGAACTTCCGTCTGGACCAAGTAAGTACAAACTCCCCTATCTAGCTATTCAATTCTTTATTTTTTCTTTTTATTTCATGTTTTGGGTGGGCATCGAACTTTAAAAGGTTGGCCCTAGGTCCACGCGGGCTATCTATGGACATGTCGCGTGTACACTCGGGCAGAGTAAAACTTGCCCATGTGTACACGTGACTATCACCTAGACAACACACGTGGACCTCCCTTTATAGACAAAAAGAACCAAACAACACTCTCTCACCCTCCTGAACTTTGTTGTTTTGGCAGGATGTATGTCCACTGGAGGGAAAGGGAGCATGAAGAAGTTGGTGAGTTGGTTGTGGGAGATCCGAATGTCATGGCCGTGTTGATGCAATGTGGTTTGCTAATGTTCTTCCTATGTCTGTTTATGTGGGCACAAATGAGGCTACCGAATGCCTTGGTTGACTATTGGCACCCTGATGAAGAGGATTTCATGCTAGAGGGGCAATCACTGGTGCCCACCACCGAGGATATCTACTTTTTGACTGGCCTCTCAAGGAGAGGGGAACTAGTCAATTTCAGGATGTTTCCATCGGGGCTGCATAACATAGCGGAAATAATAGCCCTGCACTGTGAGGCTGGGACAAACCATCTGAGCTCCCAGGTGCCCATAAGTAAGATCACTAACCTATCATTGCAAGCGATATTATTTCTCATTGGGCGGATTACCGGTTCAGTGGCCTTGCATTAGGCGTCCTACACACAGATGAACTGTGTTATCCAGTTCTTGAATGCACACATTTTTGACTGGAGTACCACACTACTGGAGCGTATGAAGAGGAAATTGACAGATTGTTGTCAGCGGACACAGAGGAACTTCGGGTTCGGGACTATTTTGTGTTCGTTCTTTTTCAAGAGAGTTCCAAGCTTTAGTCCTCGAGTAGTGGTACGAGGACATCATGCCTCTTTTCCTGCTGTATGTAGATGGGTAGTATTACTGCCACGATAGGGTGGTGGAAGGACCAATGAGTCCTTCGATGATGAATTTTTTGCATGGCTATCACGACAGATCCCTGTGATCAAGGATTACCCATATGCAGGGATAGAATTTTCGAGAGATCCTAAGATACCTGTGTCTCTTGGTGAGGAATGAGGGGAGATGGGTAAGTATCCACCTTTGTATTTTTTTTTCTTTTATATGTTATTTTTATGTTGTTTTTGTTATATATATCATTTTTTTTATATGTCAGAGTATTTCACGGATATACGTTTCTTGCATGCAGATGTGGGACCGATGTGACCTGTCGATTATGCAAGGAATATGTGTCATCCTCGGCCAGGGGCCGCAACTGCTGTTGTTGGGGGACCAGTAGTAGCAGGAGACCTCCCAGCCAAGGAGGCTGAGAGAGTACTCAGACAAGTTGAGCGGAACTTTCTGCACTCACTCACACAATCCTGATGGCAGAGATTGAGGAACTACCGCCATCCATGCAGCCTCATATAGTGGGGGCACCTCGGACATGGGTCTGATTGTTTAGGTGTTAGCCCATGCTGTGGACCAGTATAATAGGGCCCATAGGCCCTGAACCTATTTAGACATTTTGCATGCCATGAGCATTACTTGTATATATTTTTTGAGGGCATAAGCCTTGTGACTTGTTATTGGTCCTATTTTTGAGGCGCTTGCGTCCATCTATGTACTCCGGTTACTTTTATGATATTATATATGGTTTTTTTGTATTTTGTGTCTTATGGATCACATGTGCAAAAATGTATTTACATTTCTATGCAATGTTCTTTCATATGTGTGCAAGATACCAGTCTAAAATTTGGTTAGCTAGAGTATCTGTAATTTGGTTTAATCTCCTAGGAACATGAAAATATGTAATATAATCAAAGTTTCTTTCTAAGAGATGTACCCTAAGGAATCGTCGATGTAAAGTTGGATCATGAACCCGGTATACTTTGTTTAACTGAGACACAACCAATTGAGCGTCGAGATAGACCCAGAGATGAGAGATACCCAATGACAAAGCGTCACGAAGCAACTCAATAACTGCACTGTACTCAGAGACATTATTTGTGGTGTCACCTAAGCATATACCTCCTAAGGATAACAACTAGCCCTGAGGTGTAAATATTACCCAAGCTGCGGAGGCAAGCCTTCGAGTGTGCCGACTAGCACCATATGCATACCCAACGAACACCTCAGAATCACTTGACATCTTCCATATTGACAAAATATAACATCAATGACACGTCCATAACATTTAAAAGAAACAAAAAAGTAATAGTACAAAGACTATACATATGTTACAAAAAGTTACCCACAGTGACCTGCCTATGAGTAATACTTCTTGAGGTAGAGCCCATTTCTAGGCTCCACCAAAGCATTCCCTTAGAAATCAACTAGATGATAGGTGCCCTTTTTTAATACCTCTTTTATGATGAAAGGCCCGAACCACATGGGTTTGAATTTGCCTGCCCCCAGGGGGTCCTTATCTTGGTCATAGACCAGGACAAGGTCACCTTCAGAGAAAATCCGAGGATGAACGGACCTATCATATTGACACTTAACCTTATGTTTGTGAGCCTCGTTGGCCAAAGCTACATCACGACGTTGTTCATTGAGCTTCTCAAGGAATACTAATCATTCTTCGAGTGGAGAAGTGTTGGGCAATAATTGTACTGCCAATTTTAGAGATGGGATCTGACATTCGATGGGAAAGACTACCTCCAACCCATAAATGAGTTGAAAAGGTGAGAAACTAGTTGTAGTCTTAACAGATGTTCGGTAAGCCCATAATGTCGAGTACAACATCAAATTCCAATTTGACTTGGCTGAGTTGATAGTTCGCTGTAGAATAGTCTTAAGAGTTTTGTTTTCAACTTCCACCTGCCCATTAGCCTGGGGGTAGTAGGGTGATGAATGTTCTTTCCGTAACCCAAGATTTGATGTTAATTTAGTCATCATCTGATTCTAAAAGTGACTGCCATGGTTAGTGACAATCTCCCTCGGGACGTCGAACCTTGCTATGATCTGGTTGAATAAAAAGAGAGTTGCAGTCTCTCCATCATCTTTAAACATTGGCATAGCTTCGACCCACTTTGTGAAGTAGTCTATAGCTACGATGATATAGCGGTGCCCCCTTGTTGAAGGGGGGTTGCAAGTAGTGTAATCAATCCCCCACTTGGTGAAGGGTCCAACTGTGATGATGGGAAACATGGGAGCGGGATGTGCCCTCATCTTCCTAGAGAAGATTTGGCACGGATGGCACTTCTTGACTAATTCGATACAATCTTTGATAAGTGTTGGCCAGAAGTAACCTGCTTGTAGAACCTTTTGGGTTGTTTCCAACCCAGACAAATGACCTTCACAAGCTCTGGTATGGAAATGTTTTAGCACGATAACTGCCTCCTCATGAGTAAGACATCGATGTAGGATGCAATCTACCCCTCTTCGATACAACATATCATCGAGTATGAGATAATTCTTAGCCTGATGGCATATACGTCGACGCTCATCATGAGAAGAAGAAGTGGGGCACTTCAAATTCTGGATATAGATAAGTATATCTCCGTACCAAGGATCTGAATATGTGATCAAAAACATATCTCCTTGGATAGGCGATTCTTCAAGCACAACGTCACCTGACTCAACCGAAAGTTATGAAATAAGCTCTATGAAGACCAGTGACTTTTTGGAATTTGTTGAAATGAAGTCTAAGTCAAAATCCTAGAGGATGACCATCCATCTACTGATTTTTTTGCCTATTACCCATCGTGTCAACATGTACTGAAATGGATTCATGACAGCAATGATGGTGGTCTTGCAAAATAGAATGTAATGACGGAACCGTTGAACAGCATGAATTGCTACCAACACAATTTTTTCGATATGAGAATAATTGAGTTCTAGTCTTATGAGGCCTCGGCTCAGGTAATAGATCACGTATTCTGAGAACAAGTCATCTTCCTGAACTAAAACCATGCCAATGGTTGACTCTGCTGCAGCCAGATATAATAAAAAATCTTTGTTATAGTTAGGTGGTCAGAGTAGAGGGGTAGTTGTGAGGGCATGTTTTAATGCATTGAAAGAGTGTTGAGTGGCATCATCCCGGGAAAAAGGAACGTCTTTCTTAAGTAAGCGCATAAATCCCTTGGGGATTTTAGCATAGTTGGTGATGAAGCGTTGTAAAAGGTTTTCTTTGCCTTGTAGACTCTGAAGTTGAAGGATTGTGCATGGGGTGGTGTTGACGGGCGAAATTGACTGTCCGTCAACTGGGAGAGTGGAACCGGTCCGGGGTTGTCTAAATAACCCAAGCCGTTTGGTATGGACCACCCTGACGAGTTTAACGGCTCTGTTGGCCGCTCTGAGGTCTCGTAAGGAAACCAAAGAGAAAGTGATCTGAGCTAAATGATCTAAACTAAGGAAACTAGAAACTAATAAAACAATCCAAACTAACTATGCTATTCTAACTATAAACTAATAACTATTATATGCACAAAATACTAACTATGATTATAATAACTCAAATCAACTACTTGATTATCATCTATGATCATTCTTTATTCACAAATGTACATTATGGACAACCTACAGATTTGATTAAAACCTGCAAAACTCATGTGTTCGCTGCCCTGAGACAACCAAGGATCTATTTTTTATCTTTTATGTTTTATGAAAAGAAATAAAAACTACTGAAATCAAACAATCTGATCTAACTAACTGATACTAAACAATGTAATATAAATCTAGCTAAACTATCATTTATATTAAACTACTTAACATAACAGTAAATATCTAACTAATTAACCTGGAAACGCTCCAAGTTTGCCCTGTATATGATGGCTTCGTAAGCTGGTTGGAGGAAGAAGTTCACACCATTTAGCCCTCGAGCTTCTCGCAAAGGATCAGCTATAATGCTTCCTAAAGTGGGTTACAGGACAAACAAGACATAAATGAAATCATAACAGTCTTTAGATTACGGATTTATGCAAGAGGGAAACCTACTGTGCAGCAAATTCATATATGATAATTCAATTCATAAAGAAGTCAAAGCTATGATTCATAAACTAAATCCTTTAACTGTTACGTCTTTTATCAAATTGAAAGTAACAAGGTATGCATAATAATAAGAAATTATATCACTTGAATTCGATT
>ML780625.1:66458-110575 GCA_009831015.1 Picea engelmannii
AAACAAAACGAAGATAAGCGTGCAAAAAGGCGCAAAGAATAAAATCGTCGTTCATTAGAAAATTGCGACGAAAAATCAATGTTTGTGAAACATTGGTGTAGGCAGCTTATGAGACAATGAAAAATGTGAATTGGCTGCCAACAGGTGGGCAACTGGATTATTGCCTCCACCTTGAGAGGATCGACCATGATCCCTGTTGTTGATACGATGAAACCTAAAAATTGTCCTAACGTTACGTAGAAGCTACACTTGTTTGGATTCAAGCGAATCCAAAAGTAACGAAAACTTTCGAAGATAAGTCTAAGGTTTGTGGGAAGATCCATTCTCTTGTGATATCGTGATGCTAAATCATGTAGATAGGCCTCGACTATATGTTTGAGATCATGAAAAGAAAAATACATGGCCCGCTGGAAGGTGGCTCCAACATTTTTAAGACCAAAAGGCATCTTATGATATGCGAATGTACCCCAAGGACAAATGAATGTCGTTTTGTGTTGGTCTTCGGGTTTGATTTGGATTTGATTATATCCTGAAAAACTGTCCATGAAAGAAAAGGCCTTGCAAACAACACATTCATCAATGATCTGGTCAATGAATGGTGTTGGAAAATTATCTTTGGGACATGCCTTGTTCAAATCACAGAAGTTGGTACATACACAAATCTTGCCTTGTTTTTTATTGACCGACACATGATTTGACACCCATTGGGTCAAATGGATAGGATAGATAAAACCTGCCTTGAGAAATTTCTCAATCTCAATCTTGATGGCTGTTGCTTTCTTAGGATTAACTAGACGAATCTTCTGTCGAATAGTCTTGGCATCAGGATATGTTGTGATCTCATGTTCAATTGTTTTTGGATCGATACCTAGCATTTCCTCATAAGACCAGGAAAACACGTCGCAGAATTCTTTGAAAAGATCTGTGTAGATTTGAATCTCTTCGAGGGAGAAATCCTCTTTGACGAAGATATTCTCTACGATGCTAGGGTTTCGGGAGATATTGATCGATATAGTTTCAGTGATAGTTTCCATATTTCCCTCAGCATAAATTTCGTGTGTAGCTAAGAGATTAATAGGGAACGATTGATCTGCCATCATGGTCACGGTGAATTCTCCTGCTTCGATTCGGCTTAACTCTGGGAGAAAATATGATCAGTGATGAATATCTTCCTAGGGTTTGTCCGGACTAGTCATTGCTTCGATTACTGCTTCGTTAGAAGGCAAGACTAAGTCTAACGAATTGGTGTTAGCGAGAGAACCTTGTGCCCAAATAGGCTCTAGAAGTGGATCTAACTCTTATGCAAGAGTTGGATTAGGGTTAGCGGAAGTGTGCTGGACTAAAGAGTACACTACTTCAGCGGTAGACAAGGGCATGGACATGCCTGGGTGCCCTGTCTCATCCATCGTGGCTGATGGGGAAGGAAGTATCCACGAATCCTCGAAATAAGTCATGCAGAATGACGAAACTTGAAAAATATCAACCTTATGGTGATTGGATATAAATTTTATATCGTTGTGAGGAGGTGGGTAATCGAAGGTACCCATCAAGGATGGGCACAAACCAACTCCTACGTTGACGACACCTGGTTGAGGATTATCAATGATCAGGACCGTGGATGCCCCCAAAGCTAGGGCAGGTCTGGAGAAAAACAATTGATCGAGGGTCACTATCCGGCCCTCGTGTGGAAACAACAAGACCCAGAAAATTGTAGCAACCACAGCTTGCATAGCATAATTCCAACTTCGTCCTAACAAGAGGTTATAGTTGAGGGGAGCATAGACTACCTCTACTTTGACACACATGGTCTTCCCTCCTAAGTGTATGGGGAAAGAAGGAACGATGCCATGTGGTCGAAACGAATGATCGTTGAAAGCAATTAGGAGAGTAGGTGATGGAGACAAAATGCGCTGGCCAATGGCCTTCCAACATGCCAATGACATAACGCATGTCGAGGCGCCCTCATCAACTACTGTGCGAAAGATATTCTGAGTAAAAGTTTTTGTGGGATAAGCCACTACTATCTGAAATGCGACGTGGTAAGGCAGATGAGATTTTAAGTCGGTTGTATCCAACATAATGGTACCCGGATTACAAGTCTCAGTAGAGCCTAAAGCAGTTAACAAGGCTTTCCTCTAAAAAGGGCAGCTTTGAAGGACCTCCAAAGCAGACATCACACAAGGGGTTTGTGATAAATCCTCCACCACAGAGTAGTTATGGGCGGCCCTTGCATTTGGGTTATGAGAATATTTTTTAAATGCACCTTTTGGGATGCGTGTCATTGTTTCTCCCAACATCTTCTCAATCTGTAGAGGAAGAGAGGGGATTTCAACTTCTTTACCTTTCTCAGAAGTTCTTGGTTTACTATAGTCATGTGCTCTAGTCGATATAAAAGAATCACCCCTAACCATGTATATGTTCACGAATGCGGGGTTGTTTGTAGGTGGGCAGGGTTCTTGGCTGCCCCCTTCTGTGCTTGCAGAGGCTTGAGTTAGATTTTGCACATGTTGAAATGGATTAGTCAACACCGCATGTTGTTGTTGCGCGACAAATTTTTGGGCCTCTGCAAGTTGAGGACATAGATGGGTCAGGTTGTCTTCCGTGCACAAGTTGCATGGATACCTCGCCTTCCATTTTTTAGTGTTATCCCTGCCAGCATTGTCGATGAGTTTTTTTATCCCCCTTACCCTTCTTTCATTGTTTTTTCTTCTCTTCAGGCTGCTAGGTGGACTTTGGGTTAGTCGAATGCATTGTGTGTACCTCCAATGTTTTGGTAGGGGGAGCAACCAAAGCAGTAGTTTGGCTGGACGATGTGTGTTGTATAGATAACTACTCCAACTACTTCGTCAATTTCTCAGTGGGCTTTGTTTGTGCTGAACCAACAATACCATTGGCATGTGGTCCAGCTCTCTGTCTAGTTTTATCCAGTATTGAATGTGTCACATCTAGCAAGATGTTATATAATAAACCGGACTGAGAATAGATGATCTCAAACTGTTGAGCCCTCATGATGGCGTCTTCTTTAGAGAAAACTCTTGATGTTGCAACGTCTTTGAATAACTGCGGGACCAAAGACTTAAGGAACCGCTCAAGAAGGAATGATGGTGGGACAAGTACCTTGATTAAACTCTTCCGACCTCTCCATTCTCAGATGTGATCAGAGATATGGTCCACTATTGTCTGTTCGAAATTGGCGAGAAACTCTGTGCCAACGTCGTATCTCACAGGTAACTGGAAATGGTTCAGGAAAGCCATCGCCAGTTCACCAAAAGAAGAGTATCTTAAGTGATCAAGCTCAATGTACCATTTCGCTGCACTCCCAATGAGAGTACGTTGAAACAATCGCAACTGTACGGAGTCATTTTTCAATGAGTTAGATGAGCACCAAAGATGGAAGATAGTCACATGATCTCCTGGATCTTCATTAGGCTTGGCTTCAAACTTTGGAATGTCCGAAGGAAACTTCCTTTGAATAGGAGGCCAACGCGGATCATGAAAAATAGGGTCATTCAACAACCTTGTCAAATCTGGCAAGTGTAAAGTTGTCGGGAAGGGAAGTTTGGGTTGTTGGTGATAACCTAGGAAAAAGGGACTTGGAGTTTGACTAGCACTAGGTTGCCAGGAAAAGTTTGGCTGCTAGCCCGGATTCTGGTAGAAACCATGGCCCTAGCCAGCGTATGGATTTTGCATATGTGGAGACATCATCGGTTGATTTCCCAAATAGGACATAGACTGTTAGGCATGCATTATATTCGAAGGACTTTGGGAAGGATTACCCCATGTCGGTCCCATGGGGATAGGCATAGTAGTTTGGTCGAGGTTCCATTGATTGTGGAAACAATTACACCAGATCATCATTTCGGATGAGGGAACGGATCCCTGCCCTGAATTCCAAGGTCCTACTAGGTTTTCCCCCTATGCAAGAATAGTACCCTGCATAGGAGTAGATTGTCCAAAAATGGGGTTGCCCCTAGTCGAGAAAGCGGCTAACGAGAAGGTGTTGTTACCAAATGTTCCATTCAAAGAAAACACTGTTGAACCTACTCCTTGACTCCCCACTCCAAATAAACTATTGTGTGTAGGTTGCCCGACGGATTGTTGATGCAAGCCACCGAGTGAAGGGGACAAAGGATGGATATGACCTCCTCCATAAGGGAAAGCATTAAAAGGAGCAGGAGTGCCCTCCATGTGACCTTGTAGAGGAGCGCTAGAGCTCCCTGCCCCCAGACCTAAAGTCTGTAAAGTGGAGTAAGAAAGTACATGACTTGTACATGAACTAGGCATCCTGTGTGAGAACGGAGGGCCTGTCGCACTTGGTGTGAAACTGGTTGTGGCCGCCGCCAAAGATGGGATGAGACCACTATGTGAAGTAGTTGCAGTCGAGACCATGGTGGCTCAGACCAATGACAGTGGGTTAGGAGGTGAAATCTCTCCTGTGGTGACAATCGTAGTGGGAATTGAAGAATTCCCAGAGGGAGTAACAACATTTGTTTCCATTGCTATGTGCAACACTATTTGGCACTTGTAAAATTGAATTGGTACGATGAAAGGTGCCAAGAAATCAGTGGTTGGGGTTTCAACCAGGCCAAGAGCGGTTTCTTCGAGGTCCAAAATGATCAATTCCTCCAGGGGTTGGTTGGGCACAATGGCTTGTAACCCAGTCACTTCAAAAGACCCTTGTTGGTCTAGCATTCGCATTAATGGTGGTGGGGGTGGATCCAATGTAACCGGTGGCAAGCCAAGAAGCCTTCATGACCGATGGAGCTTAGGATCCTCCACTGTGTGAGAAGATTCAAGACACCCTAAGGTAGTCTAAACATTCAAAAGTAACACACACTAAAAAATTCCCTAGATGATAAGACAGACAACCACTAAACTAATTGGAAGAACAGTTACAACAACCAACACTAGAGCAACTTATCGGTGCAAGTGAAACTCGAACATGGAATCACCCTCCAGGTATACTCTGAAAATAATGGCCCGATGTCTATCCTAAGTACCATGGTATACCCCCGCAGTTACCTGTGTATGTCCCTAGAAAATATTGGCAACTAGTTTGCCAGCACGCGAATAGTCACTAGGCGGGTATAGTCGAAAGTCGGGTAGACCACAAATGAGCAGGGTATCGAGCCTAAAACCTGTCAAGGGTATCGAGAGAAAATGTTCTGAAAGACAACTGAGGGCCTTGAATGGATTCGAGACCCATGAAGCCCCGTGGAAAATTCAAATGATGGAATCCCAAAACAAGCCCTCTATATGTGTTCTCCACTATGGTTGGTCCAGCTTTGGAGGGGTTATCTCCACTACCTTTCTGCACACGACCTTGTGTTTATCCCCTATGTTAGAGGGGGGTCCCGGATATCTTTCACAACACTAGAATTAGACACTCCCTAACCCAGACTCCAATGTTTGATTTTAAATGGCCTTGAAGAGTTTCCTCTCCAACCTAATCCAAGGCCCTAATCCTGAACTAGTTGGTGAATCCTACAAACATAAAAGTCTAGTAGATTTTAAATTTAGCGTTAATTTTATGGATTTACCTTATGTCAAGGGATATGAAAGTGAAACTGATGATGTATAAAAGATGAAAGAAAAAAATGAATAAAAAAACTGGAAACAAACTGTTACTTAATGCAAAATTTCAACAACTTTTCAAAATAAATATTTTTAATTTTCTAAGATTCTGGACAGCAAACTCAAAATAAATTTCACTTGACTACAAGATACTTATGATCTAAGTAAACTACAAAAACTTATGAAATAAATGACTTTTCCCTGGCTAATAATGCAGAAACACACTCTTCATCCAAATAAGAAAATGAAAAGAGATTTTTTTTTATTTATTTAAAGGCTTGATAAAGCAGAAAGGAGAAATACCGACAAGAAAAAACCAAGAAAAAAAATTATGGCCTAATTGCAGATCGCAAAGAATCAGGTCAAAAATCACACAATAGCAATTTTTAAAAAAATGACTCTCACGCTTGTCTAAAAACCTTAAAAATTCTTTTATTTTTATGACAACTTTTTTTTTTTAATGAGAAAAAGCAAGCTAAGGATAAGATTAATCCTAAGCTACTGACTGCTTAGACAGAGATTCAAACACCCGATAGGAATAATTCTCATCAAGGGAAAGGATGATTTCCTTACCCTCAACAAAAAGTATCTTGTACAAGAACGCGACTGTTAATATAACATCGCGCATGCGAACGCGCGCTAGATAGAGACAAAATGCATGTACACATGGGCTAACCTTGTACAGGCCGCGTGTATATCTAAACTATGAGAAAAATGACAAAAAATAGACCAAACTAGGAAGAGACCACTGATATTGATATCCAGGATCCCTTGCAGGCTTGGACACTCTTTTTAACAAAAAAACAAATAATGTAAGGAAAAATGATAAAGAAAAAAACAATCTAAGATAGGACTGCAAACAACCAAGACTCAGATATAATTCTAGAAAACCCCCTGAGAATGTGTGATTCTGATAGGGAAGAGGTTGATTGCCTCTGAAGTTCTCTGAACTCTACATGCTACTGCTACTTCTTCAGCTAGCGTTCACATGCGGGATGTAAGAGAGTAGGGCGTGGGTACACGCGTGCAGACCTTATGCAGGCCGCATGTACCTCTGTGGATCCTGACAAACACAATCAAGCAAATCAAAGAAAGCTGGTATGGAAAACCAAATTCTCTGCTAGCTCAGACCTTACAGAAACTAAAAGAAAAAATAGGCAAGAAAAACTAGTCTTTAAAACTACCCAAAAACTAAATAAAATTTCAGGAACCCTAGAGAGTGTCCCCAGTATGGTCGCCAATTTTGTTGTGAGAGAAATTTCCCTACAGACTAGCAAATAGAGTTCATACTTTGCATGCAGATATGACTGAAGAAAAATTACTTTCTACCTTCATCCCTAGATTTAAATCCCCTTTTCTTAGTAAATTCAAGGAAAGATCAACCTACCTCGTTCCCGATGTTTGATGTCGATCCTCCATTGTACTTGATTACTTGTTCGCAATACTCCTTCCAAAGATGACCTGCATACAAGAAAAGAAAAAACTATGCATGCATCCTACTTATATACTAACGGGTTAGAAATCCAAACATATACTAATCAAACTAGAAAAAGTTCATGAATTGGGACGGGAAAAGCATTTTCTTTATTACTTTGAATGAGTCAACTTACAAAAGTTGAGACCGGCCACTGCTCCGTGAACTTGATCCTGGGCTCCTCTTCTACTGTCCTCCAACTACTTTTCTTTATATCTCCTTTGGCATTAGGAAAGGCTAAAGGGTTGGGACAATGGGAATACGTAAATGGGCAGAGTTTCTTTGCTATATTTTTCCTCCTCCAAATGGGACCCCTACCCCTTCTTTTATAGGCTAGAAGGAGCTAGGTATTTGGACGAACCCTCGGCCATGCATGACTGGGTGTTTCAGTTAACTCACCCATAGCTTTTGTGCTTCGTCAGCAACTTTCCCTTTTTCATGCTTTTGTTAGTCCACGCGGGTTGTTTTGGGTCAGCCAGCGTGTACACGCGTGCAGTAATGGAGTAGGGTGCATGGGCCTTTATAAAAGAGGATTTTCAAAGAGTTGTTTAGCAGTACTTTGGAAAAGAAGGGATATGAGATGGCCTAATGCTAGGTAAGCATGTATGGTGCAATTTAGGGTTATAACACAATCACCCAGTCATCGCAGCTCCGACTACAGCTGCTCTGTGGATCAGGGTCTGTGACTCTGTCGACAGCTCAATACACTACTCAAGGATCCCCTCATCTTGGATCCTCACCCACATCCCCTCAGGAACTCGCTATAGAACTTCCTCTAATCGGTGGCGGAATCATCGAACTCTCCCCTGACCTCAACCGGAGGAGAATGTGATGGCCCTGCACCAAGGTCATCATAACGACGTCTTCTAACCACTCTATCCTCATCACCGGGCCTCACCCCAGTATCTTCTTGTCGTCGCCTCTCCCCTGCTAGTGGCTCTACCCATAGTGGTCTCACAGGCCCCTGGCGGGCTACCGCTCTGATCAACTCGACCTCCTGTCCACGCGGTCCCACATCTACATAAAAAAACACATGATAGTATCAGCATCCATACAAATATCAACCATATGCTACACTATCTAAACAAATAAAAAACTAGCATCATACCTTGGTGGTCAAATACCTCTCCTGGGGGTAATATCATCTCGGGGTCATCACAAAAATATACCCCACTGTACAGAAAATGCAATATGATCCGTGGAATCTGATGCCACACGTGTGCAACCTCAGCCATGAAGTAATGACCAACCTCCCCAGCCCCATGACGGACCAAAATCGTCACCCACCATCATAGTCGCGGCTCTCGCACTCTTGGTGGGTCTAACAAAACTCTTGGGTGCAACATAGGCACCCTCTCTAGAAACCAAGCCACCATAATAGATCCACCATCTTGGCATGCAACATCAAGCCCCAGGCAAAATGCTCACCCCCTAGCGCCCGCTACATGATCCTCAACTGGTCACCACTAATACGCTAAGTTGCGAGTGACCCATAAACTCTCACAATCATCACTGCCATGCAACGATGTACCAGGGCATCCATCGCCCCAATCCTCACCACTGAACTAGACATGAAATCCTCTCCCAAACAATATTCTTGGGAAAGGGTCGCCAACTGCCCCTCTCCAACTATCACCGGCTCTGCCGGTAGCAAGGTTCCCCGACAAGGGAGCCCAGTCAGAAAAGAGACATCCTCCTCAGTAGAGAATGCCAAGTGATCCCCACGCACAATAAAACACTACAATTCCATACTCCACATGGAAATCAGGAATTGCAGCAGATACTCCTGTGCCCTCACCAGTGAGCACTCAAAAAACTTTAGCAGCACATGGGCTACCAAAGCATCATGAACCGCTGACTCTTCATCCCTCATGGCCTCCCTCAGTCAGGCCTAGTCCCTCTCCCTCCAATGGATCAACATCGTCCCAACTGATCACCTGCATCCACATATACAGTACTCGATCAACCATCACAATTCATCAAAACATCAAAATCTCCCAAAAACAGATAAGTTTTTCTCACCCACAACTTTGCCTCAAGGGTGCAGTTGTTATCCCCGTAGGTGTGCACACATGCGCACCTATTTACCCCACAGGCGTGCATGTATGGGCACCTGTTCATCCCAATTGCATGCACCAAATGCGCACTTGTTCACTGCATAGTTGCACACTCATGTGCAACTGTCAGCAACACAACCGCGCACATATGCGTGACTATGATTCAAATAGGCGTGCACCCCATGCACACCTATTTTACCACATTCCATGCCCCCCTGCACGACTATTCCCATTACAGCTGCACATTCGTGCGTGGGTCACCATCGATCATCTGCACATTTGGGGGGTCACATTGACAAAAACCCCTCGTACGACCATCTGTATGATCCTACCCAAAAATTGACACCTAACTACTGCAGAGGAGGATGAGACCACTAACCTGACTCTCACACCTCCCGGATCGACTTCCTCGCATTCTCATAATATCCAAATCTACTCTGGAATCTCCTCTCTGATCACTATAGCAACAAGTACAAATGAGGTGGCAATGTGGGCCCTACAACTATATATAGGCCCTTTTTGCCAAAACTTCCATACCCCCTTCCGGGAGCTCCGAACATCCATTTTTCGATCCGTCTTCAACCACAAGATCAGGATCCTACTGCCTATGTAGTCATGCTTCCCAAGTCACCATCCATCCCCAACCCCCAGGGAGACATTTTCTCATACCCCGTTCAGGTATGCATGCTCATGTTCAAAATTATCAAATAATTTTTATATGTTCATTATATTTATATATTGTTCACGTCAGGTATTTGGTTTTCATGTGTGTTGGTACTTGGTCATCACACACTAGTGCAACCCCTTCAGGTATATGATCGACACTGGCATGTAATCATTTCCTTTGAATCTCAATTTCATCTCTAGTCACACCCTCTGAAATTTTCCTTTAGGGTCCCTATATCCGGCTCTGCAGTACTATCACCTCCACTGCATTTTGGTACTGTCACCCGGTAGAACTCTCCCCCACTTGAGTTGTCTCATTCATAGCCCCCCTTGGCACTTTGACACTCATGCTGTTTTCACCCTTTATGGATGGGAGTCTTGATAGTCTTATGCATTTTTGAGAATCAACCACATACTCCTTCTCTTCCTTTTTCTAACTTTCCCAACGAATTCCCAGGTTATCTCATCTTGGTGCTATTTTGACTGCAGATTTGCAGTATCATTACCCATCCATTTCATCCACAGTTAGTTTGCACATCTGCAAATTCCCCTTCATTCATTTACCTCATACAGAGACCCACCCATGGGGCCCCTCACCCTCCACCAGTTCCCTACACAACTTTCACCCTTATAGGCCAAGCCATCTTGCACTGGGGCACCTGTTTCTATATTTGTATGCTCACCCCCATTTATTTATTTATTTGGAAATTGTACAAAGCCTTTGTTTCCAGCATTTACATAGATTTTTGTCGTCACCTTTGATGAACTTCTTCCTTTTGGAAAACACAACCCATGTCACTCTTTGTTGGGGTATCCATTATATTCTACCCCTGTTGGCATAGTCCATAAACCCCGAGTATCCCACAGGCCACCTACCTCTTCTCTTTGAGTTTGTTCACTTTGTCCAACCTCTGGCACAACTTATCCCCCGTCTAGTTGTCCCCCTGACACTCGACCTAGTTGTGCGGTTGTTGCCACTTCACATATATCCCCAACCAAGGGAAGTCTTGAGTCTCCACCCATATTGAATTTGTCCATGTACCTCCTCAATTTTTGATCCCATCCAATGAATTTCCTGAAGCCCTCCGCTTCTTAGCATCGCGTTTCCCTTTCTGTCGACATCAACACCATTTCCAGAAGGGTGATAGTATCTTGACTCTCATTACCTTTACAATCAGGAGTTTCAGACGACACAAGGAGCACCATCATTTCTCCCTACTGTCATTGACCCCCATAACATTCGACTTCAACACTCTCTCATGTTACAGTGGGTCTTACTTTGCGACTATTGCAGTTGTTTTTATATTTTCCGAAGACCTCTGAAATTTGTTGGGCCGTCAATGCTCGCCAAATCCTTGATACTTCCTCCAAATGTCATTGCTTACTTTTCAGAGTATTGTTCCTCATCAAAATTGTCCTCTGCTCTTATAAAAATGCCCCCAAGGGCGCTGCACTCATCTTCACCAATATACCACTTCAGCTACTGTCTTACACATGTTTTGAGTTACATGACATGAGCATGGGGCATACCTGCCTTGTTTGTACACAATTTATTTTTCACACCTTCATAAAGGTCGGGTCCTACAAGTTCCCCCCTCCCTCCAACGGATCGCTCTTGATACTCTCGCTATCGCTCTTTCTTTCAATAGTACTCTAAGTAGAAGAAACATTGATGAATTTTGGCTATACGTATGCTCCTAAACTCATCTATCAAGGGGCATCTTTTATCACTAAAATTTCATCTGCAAATGGTTATAGGAATCTAGCATCTCCAAACAGCTATTAAGTTCACCCATGGACCAAAATTACCAAAACAACATTTCCAAAAGGTCCAAAACTATACAACCATTTATAAAATCAGGATGCACTATGACTATATAGGGAGCACGGGAACATGCGCCATCAAGAAACGTAGGAAAAGCACACATGCACACAATGCGTGACTGTGGACGCTGAAATCCACGCACACCTGAGAACGACGCATTTATGATGTTCGTTGGCCTCCCACCCACTTCTGGTTCAGCTTCCAAGTCGATTTGACATCCAAATCTCAGCTAAATCCAGATCGGTGGTTGGTCAAAGACCTAAAGGTTCCCTAAACAACCCCTTGTTCACACTGAAAGATGGTTTCATAATACCTCAAAGTTCTGCTATAAAAAGAGGCCATGGGTGCACTACATCTTCAAGGAATTCATTTGTAAGCTTATGTTGCTGCTATTCTCTTGGGGAATCCTCTTTTATCATCAAGAGCATACTAGCACCATTCCATTTGATCTATTCACATCACTCTTTGAGTGAATTAGCTTGGGATTCTTTCACCATTTCTTTCAAGTTTTCAAGTTGTAAGAAGAGCTCAATCTTGGGGGTCCAAGAGCCCTCCCTTGGAGGAAGAAGGGACCCAAAGTCCCCCTTTCTCTTTGGTTTTTTCTTTTCACTAATACAATCCTTTCCATTGGTGACATGAGTCTTGTTTATCTCTTGTTCTTATGTCCTTATGCACTATAGTTTAATTATTTTTATCATTCCTAGTTTAATTCTTAGCTTAGTATTTTATGTTTTACCCTTCTAACCCTTTCCTTTACTGTTGTCTCTCTTAGCTAACACAACTAAGCTTGTAAGCACCTCTTTTTTTCTCATCTAGGTGACAAAAGAGGCGCAATAGTCATAATTTTCATCGGTGTTCCCTCATCCAGAGCACATTCAATGTCAAAGTCTCTAATTCTTACTTCTATTTTCTCCTTTCCTTTGAATATCTCTAGCAAACTGACATCCTTATGATCAACTAGGGCTTCTTTTATTTTTTGTAACATGATATATGATTCTTTCTGGGGTTCTTCCATAATTTTAGTCTCTTGCTCTCCTTCAATGTTTGCTTGTTCCATATTCAGTTTTTCAAGTCTAGCAATCTTTCTAGGGCAATCCAATACTTCATGGTCGATAGCCTTACAACATAGGCAGCTAGGGTTTCTCCCAGGGAATTCCTTAGCAAGATGTAAGGTAGCTATAGAGGTAGTGGGGGGGCCTAGAGGGCCCATAGTGATAATAGTGGAGGTGATTCAATGTAAGGTGGACTAGGTCCACTATATTATTAAATAAGACCCACTATGGTAGTTAGATATAATAAATGGGGAATTAGATATAATTAATGTAAGAGGGATTCTTAGAAGGTTCTACTTCTAGAAGATTCCTCCTCTAGAATGTTCTTAGGAGATGATAGCACTATATAAAGGGGTTCAAGCAATGTAATGAGGGATGAAGAGAAGTATTGTATTTGGATCTGAAGCTCATTAGGAGAATTCCCCCTCGAAGAGGCAAGTGAACAGGAGAGGATCCCTTCCATAATAGGATCCATTGTATGGTGTTGCCCTACCTCAAAGGTTTCTATAATAAAGTTGTGGTTTTCTATATTGTTCTTCTATATCTGTTGTTGTGCTTTTGTATTCAGTATTGGGTTCTTAACAATGTCTTGGTCTTCTGCAATTATAACAAAAAGTTAATCCTCTCTTTCTCGTCCCTGATCCCCAACTCTTCTTGTACTGTGCGCTAGGATCATGATGGATAGCCTGCAAAAATTTCTTTCTAGGATCCTGCATCTATTGGTTAGTCCAAAAATTCTTTCTATGCATAGGTATAACATATCTTTCACTATTCCTATCAGACCTATTCATATCAAAATTTCTTTTATCTAACAATGCTCTACTTTTCAGTCTAGGAAAAAATCTATCAAGCGTACCTAAATTCATGCTTCAGAAACAAAAAAAATCCACTTATCTTACCTATACAGAGCGTGAAACTTTCTGAAAAACTTGAACTATTCTTACCTTTACTAGGGGCTAGAGCTTACAGATCTTACCTCTTTTCTGCATAAATTTCTACTTTTACCTTTCTTAGCACATAAAGTGTTCAAATCTCACTTCTTTTCTTCAGTATCAACCTCTTTCTTGTAGATCTGACCTTTCTTTCTCGACACAAAGCTTCGTAGGTCAAGTATAATACTACGCACTAGGGAAACATATCTACACACAGAGTTTATTTTGCACAAAGATTTTTCTCCTTTAGTTCCTAGAAATCATAGTTCCAGGTCCCGGCAACAGAACCATTTGTTGGCACAGGGGCAGACACAGGGTTTAACGCTCAAGAGAGCACCAACAAAACCCTAACTACCAACCCTTTTGGAAACACCTGCGAAGCAGATGAAGTCTCACCCGAGGTAGAGGCAGGGGTGGTTGTGGGACTCAGATGCTGCAACCTTAGCTGGGACACCAATCTGTGGTTATATATTTTACAGGGAACTTAGCATAGATCATTCATCAATATTTAACCCTTATGGTACTTCGCAAATAGCACATATCATTGCATCAAATACTTAGAATAAATATGATTCAATACTTAGCCACGGAAATATAGATTAGATTCAACAGATCAAGTACTAAGCATCTTATATATCAAATCTAACATTCATTTATATATCATAAGCACAGAGCATAACTAGATATATTTAATCACAACAAGCACTTAGCCAAGAAGGAGATAAACAGATTAGGTTGAAGCATAGATCACAACACACAAAGTTACTATGGTTCACCCCCACCCCGGGGCTACGTCCACAAAGTCTTCTTCTTTATATTATCTCGGTCAAGCGGTTACAGCGCAGAGCTTCAGTGACCCTTGCTTCTCAGAGGACAAAAGATCTGTGCAGCTTGCTAGATCCTTCTTCCTTGCACTTCAGCGCAAAACTACAACAACTTGCACTTAGATTTTCAATTTCCTTACAATCATGCACAAAGCACTTGCAATATACATCCAATCACACAGATCCAGCTACTAGCACTAAGCCTTTAGCTATACATCACATAGATGTACTACTACTCTCTACTTACATTGCCTAAGTATATATTTATAGATTACAAAATGGGCCTAAGCATGGGTAAACCCATGGGCCGACATCCCTTTCCCTTTACATCAACCCAAAACCCTAAAAGGGACCCAAAAATAGATCTTGCTTCCCTAATTTCTTCTTTGCATTGCGCTCCATATTTGGCAAGTTGTCGTAGTCCCAAAAATGATCAAATATGACCAATTATTCTTCACAACTTGGTCAAGGTCCAACAATGACACTAATAAACCATCCAATACTTCAATCATTAAATAAACCTACCCATAAAAATTGAACGAATTTAGTTGATGACTAATCAATCCTAGATTCGCTAAAACAAAAATGTCTGCAGGAGGTTTCCAATTATTTAATTAGATGGTTAAAACTTGAAAATCATCTTTGAGAGTAGTATAGTTCATTTGAACAGAACAACTATCGTTCCATTTTGTGAGTCATATCATTCATTCAAATGTAACAACTGTCGTTCCCTTCCTACGATTGTTGTTCCCTTTGAGGGTAGTGTTGTTCATTTGAAAGTAACGACTGTCGTTCCCTTTGTTGATATTGTCGTCCCCTTTGTCACGATTGTCGTTCCTTTTTTTTCCGGATAGCATTGTTCATTCGAAAGAAACATCTGTTATTCCTTTTGCGGTTTTTCCTTGTTTTTGTTCCTTTCCCTCGAAAGTCACGATTTTTCATGAACAAAACGTGTTGTTTAGCCACTCCTTTGGGTATGACCTTCACTAACTAATTTTTAAAAGCATCACTTCTAGTTATCATGGTAACAATTTTTCATTTTATTTTGTGGACCATCTAGCATACCTTACCAAATTTTTTTTGGATTGATTTCTACAAATTATCTTAATATTGTTCATAATCCTTAACCACCATAATTCGTTTATTTCCCCTATATATATATATATATATATATACACACACACACACACAATATACTTGAATGATAATTTGCCTTCATATCATAATAAGGAGTCTAAGGAACATTTTTACTTGGAATTCTTACACTTCTTACGCCATCCCTCACTCTTAAGGAGTATATGAGCCTCCCTTAATAAATCCTAAAAAAAAAAAAAACCGATGGAAATAAAAATTAAATAAAAATAAAGAAAATAAACTTCTCCCACAAAGGATAGGGGGTCTCATCATGATCCAACCTACCATGATCACAAGAGAATAAAATAAGTGACATTTCCACTATGGCTACCACACTAGGGCAATGGCCTTTGGCATTTAGCGTCAAAGGACAAGAGGTCTCATCACGAGCCAACTTGTTCACTTAGGTTACAATCTAGTGAGTGGCATTGTCATTATCTGGCTACCAAACCAGGATAGTGGCATTTTTGGGAAAATACAATTCAAACTATTTATTGAGGATACAGGATCATCTATGGGTTAAAAGGAAACCCTTTCGAGGCTATGGATGCCTATTGGTATCAATGGCTCTACCTTTGGTTATTAATGATTGTTCTCCCAGCAGCGGTGATGTAGTAATTATCCCTCACTTGAACTACCTACCATCATTACACTCGCACATATCGACGGTCGATGTCAAACTTTTCATTTATCAGGGAGTGAATATTCTGCACATTTATTGATATATCATAATGATTACAATTAATGGGAAAATTCATATTTCTATATACATTTGATGTTCTATGATTTTTACCATTTTTGGTAATATTTTCTCACAAGATGGTCTAACTAAGTTTGCAATTGGGAACGATAATTGTGATGACTTGTTTACAGAAGACATGGGAGGCCAAAGCATCCACCAAAACCCCACATTGCTGCAAGTAACCAACCAAGCAAGGGAAATTCTACATCATCTAGGGTGGATAGAATATTTCAATAGATTGCAGGGATACGACATAAATATCACGGTAGCATTTTTCCAGAACTTACAGAGGGGATTCTTAGTGATTTGAGACATACAAATTCTTATCACTAAGGAAATTATAGCGGAGTTAATAGGCCTACCAAACGAAGGCACACAATGGATTGGTAAATACATAATGCTCAAGGAGGTTGTGGAGCCCTTCGCAGAACCAGGAGAAGAACTCGACAAAAAAGGGAAAGGACTCAACCCCACTGCTCTCAGTCAACCATGGAGGGATCTAGCAGGAGTAATACAAATATATATCACATGTGATGGGAGATACGATGTGGTGAGACCACACCACCTCAAACTGCTAGCAGCACTAAAACAGAGGCCAGTGATAAATTTTCCATTCTTTTTAAATGCCATGTTGCATGAACTTGTTGCAAGAACCCAGAAGGCCAAAGACCCTATCAATATAATTAGTCACCATGGAATAGTAAAATTAATATTAAAAGGGCCTTGAGCCAAACAAAAATAACTTGGGGATATTTAATTGAGCCCGATAGGCCCCTACAAATTGAACAACTCGAATTCCACCATGAAATTCCCCCACAGGGAATTGAGGTAGCCAAGGTAGGAGGAGACAATGCCTAAATTGAAATTCCAATGTCCCACCCTAAAATGGAGGCAAACCCCATCCAACTAGCAGAAACACAAACCATACAGGAATAAACATCAAAGAAGAAGAGACAAAGGACAATTTTTGTCCCTGAAACCTCCACTGTGAAAAGAAGAAAGAGTAAAAAGAGAGTGCAACCTGAAGAAATTGAGGAAAATGTATAGACAAAAAAACCCTCACATGAAAACACTCAAGAAAATGCACAGACAGGGCAACCATCACTTGAAATCCTTACAGAACATTTCTTTAGAAGTTATGAAGTAGAGATGGCTCAAGTACTGGGAAATTTAGGGACATCAAATGTTGAAGACATAGAGAGATATGGAGAATGTAATATACCAGATATAAAAGGTATGCAGAATAGAAATAAAATGCTAGGAATGGCAAAGTAACAGTAATATAACCAGCATAATCTCCACAATAACACAAAAATAATATAAGAATAACAATATAAATAACACTTTGATTCAGAAAGAAATGTTCATAAGCCTCTTCAAGGGGGCAACCTCCAGTCAAGCAGTGCTCTGTTACAATAATCTCCAAGATAGGGTTTTCATACCCTCGACCTTTATTTATACTAAATATGTCTATCAAGAGAAGCATCTAGAGGAAGATCCTTCTAGAAGCAAAAGCTTCTATTAGGTCTTATTACATCCACTTTATTCTATTTTATTGAAAGGCTTTATTAATATTGACCTTTATTACATCTTAATATATTGATCTACCTATGTGCAGGTTAGGACTCTAACATGTCCACCCCCTTAAAAACAACCTTGTCCTCAAGGCTTGAAATGTGGAAACTACTACAGAATGGTAGCTCTTTCCCAAGTGGCATCTGCTAGAGTTGTATCTTTCCACTGGACTAGCACTTCCTTGATGGTTCTCTGAAGTAGGAAACGCTCATGCTGGTCCAAAACTGATTCTAGTTGTAGCCAAATGGATCCTTCTTCAGCTAACTCAGGAAGGTTGGTTTGAATTTGGCACCTAGTTCCAAACGCCTTCTTTAAGCATGAAACATGAAAATAAAGATGTAGCTTTGACTGACTGGGCATAGCTAACTGATAGGTGACTTGTCCCACACACTTGAGAAATGTATAAGGACCATAAAATTTGGGCGCTAGCTTCTGACAATGCTCGGCCTTGAGGGAATTTTTCTTGTATGGTTGCATTCACAGAAACACCTAATCCCCTTCTACAAATTGACGTTCAGAGCGACCTTGATCTACTTGTTGCTTCATGTGATTCTGTACCATGACCAAGTTCTCTTTAAGGGTATGAAGAATATCCTCTCAAACTGTAAGTTTTTGGTCAACCACCTGAACCTTCGAGGTACCCGGTAAGTATGAGAGAACTGAAGGTGTCTTATGTCAATATACCGCTTCAAAAGGAGTCATGTGTGTAGTTGTATGGTAGGAAGTGTTGTACCACCATTCAACTAGGGGTAACCATTGAGCCCATTGATTTTTCTTTTCAGAGGCAAAACACCTGAGATATGTTTCCAAACACTTGTTGACAACTTCCATTTGACCATCAATTTGGGGATGATAAGTTGTGTTGAGATGCAATTGGGTGCCCTATAGCTTAAACAATTCTTGCCAAAAAATTCTTGTGAAATTTGGGTCACGATCATAAACAATAGAGTGCGGCATGCCATGAAGCTTGAAGACCTGGTCCGTGAACATTTGAGCCACTGTGGATGTAGTAAATGGGTGTTGAAGAGCGCAGAAATGAGCATACTTGGAAAGGCGATCCAAAACCACCATTATGAATGATTTATTTATCGATTTGGGTAAGCCTATAATAAAGTCCATAGAGATATCCTTCCAAATAGCAGGTGGAATCGGAAGCGGTTGTAGTGTGACCGGAGATTTGACTATTTCTCCCTTGTTGCGTTGACACACCTCACATTCAGTGACAAAATTATAGATGTCCTGTTTCATACCATCCCAGAAAAAAGAACGTTTGACCCTGTCATAGGTTTTGGTGAACCCGGAGTGCCCCGCTGTGGGTGTAGCATGCAGCTCATAAAGTACCGTGGATTTAATATTTGATTGTTTGCTTAAATACAAACAACCTTTGTATCGGAGCTCATCCTAGAGCCAAGAGTACCCTAGGGGAGCTGGAGCATTTGTATGTAATTGCTGGATCAAATGAAAACTTTTGGGATCTTGTAGCCATTCCTGGTGCATAGCTTGGAGACAATCTGGTACAATGAAGGAAAGAGGAAAAATGGATCCTTCTTCTTCATATTTTTGGGACAATGCATCTTCCACCACACTGTCTTTTCCCTTCTTGTAAATGATCTCATAATCATGTACAAAGAGCTTAGTCACCCATTTTTGTTGATTTGGGGAGGAAATGCGTTGTTCTAGAAAGTACTTGAGGCTTTGATGGTCTGTTTTAATTTGGAAATTTTTCCCCAAGAGATAAGGGTGCCACAGATCAACGACATGTAGAATAGCCAACATTTCATTTTCATAAATGGGTTTACCTAGATTCCTTTTAGATAGTTTCTTGTTTTTGAAGGCCAAGGGTCGACCCTCTTGCATAAGGACAACATCGATTCCTTTCCCTGAGGCATCACATTCCAACACAAAGGTCTTTGTGAAATCAGGAAGGGACAGAACCAGAGTGGTGCACATGGTTGTCTTCAAGGTTTGAAAATCTTGAGCAACAGCTGGATTCCAAGTGAAAGAGTTCTTTTCGAGGAGAGAAATGAGAGGTGTTGCAATCTTTCCATAATTCTTAACAAACTTGCGATAATACCCTGTTATAACCAGAAATCCACGCAAGATTTTGAGAGTCTTTGGGTGCGACCAGTCTTGCATAGCTTCAATATTTTTTGGATCCACCCTGACACCATCCTTGCCAACTAGATGACCCAAGTATTCTACTTTTGAGGCACCAAAAGCACATTTAGATTGTTTCAAGAAAAGTTGGTGCTGAGAGAGTATATGGAGAACTCGATCCACATGAGAAAGATGGTATGTCCAGGTTTTGCTATAGATGAGGATATTATCAAAGAAAACTAAGTCAAAATGACGGAGAAAGGGATGGAAGACATGATTCATGAGGATTTGGAAGGTGGAGGGGACATTAAACAAGCCAAAGGGCATGACCAAAAACTCATAGTGGCCCTCATGAGTTCGAAATGTCGTCTTGGGAATGTATGCCTCTTTCATATGTATCCAGTGATAGCCCGAGCGAAGATCAAGTTTAGTAAATAATTGGGCGCCACTCAATTCATCCACGAGGTCATCAATGACAGGAATGGTAAATTTGTCTTTAATGGTCAGTTTGTTGAGGGCACAAAAGTCAGGACACATTCTCCATTAACACCCGCATTAAGGAGTTCCTGGACCATTTTCTCAATTTCATTTTTTTGTGAAAAGGGGTGGCGATACAGACGAATATTGGGAGGAAGGCTTTCGAGTACAAGGGGAATGGAATGATCATGAACACCGTGGGAAGGAGGGAGTCCTTGGGGAGTGGAAAATACCATTTGATGTTTAGAAAGGAGGGCCTAGAGGTCTTGAGGCACCAGGGGTGTCTTTGTTGCTTGTATGGCATGGAGTTGGGCAATGACACCAGAATGACCTTTTTTGAGTAGATTTTCCATGCGATGGGAACTAACGACCTCAGGTGAACCAGCAATGATGCCTTGTAATTTATATTGGTGGCCTTCCTGGTTGAATTTCATGGTTAATGCCTTAAAATCCATGAGAATGGGACCCAAAGTTCTTAGCCAGTCTGCACCCAACACATGTCACAACCACCCATGTCGATAGAAAACATATGGGATTTTAGGTGGTAGTCACTGGTTTGGAGACACACATTTTCACAGTGCCCTCCACATTTCATGGAACCACCATTGGCAATCATGATTTGGAAATTTTTTACGGCATGGATGTAGCAATGAATTTCTTGGGCAATGCGGTGATGAATAAAATTATGGGTGCTTCCACTATCAACCAGAATGATGACCTTCTGATGCTTGATGTAACCGATTAACTTGAGGGTTTGGGGAGTGGATAAGCCAGTGAGAGCATTGAGGGAATGATTGGTTCCACTTCGGGAGGGTCTGAGGGAGGAGTTATGTTAGTAATTTCAGGTGACTCAAACACAAGGGGAGTTTCAACATCCTCTTCTGAAATATCCTCAGAGATGGCCATAAAAATATTTTGTTCCTTACACTTGTGGCTCAGGAAATAGTTTTCATCACAATTATAACAAAGGCCTTTGAGTTGGCATTCAACCATTTCAGCCCTGGTCAAATTTTGGATCTTTAATGGGACGGAGGGAGTAGTGTGATTTATGGGTTTAGGGCAAGGGATAAAGGAGGGTTTTTGGTTTTGAGAGGATACAATATGTTGTGCTTCTTTATCTCTTTTAGTAGCCTCCACCCAACTCGAGGGTCAATCCATGAGGACATGGGCCCAAATATCATCCTTGAGGCCGCTGATAAAACACTCTCAAAAGAAAGCATCAGTCATGCCCTTTGTTTGATAAGCCAGACGCTTAAAGGCAACTATGAAGTCTTCTATTGTTCCTGATTGTTTCAACTTTTTCAAATGGCCCAGTGGTTGGTGTCTGTGTCAAAGCGTTCATAAAGCTCAGTCACAAATTGGGTCCAAGCAATATACCCTTGACGAGAAGTTTTTCTCCATTGCCACCATTGCCAATGTTCTTGATCTAGATGGAGAACACCATACCAGAGTTTGGCCAAGTCATTTGTAATGTCGTATAAAGAGAAAAAATGTTCCATTTGGGTTACCCAACTAGTGGGGTCTGAGCCATCAAATTTGGTCACATCCACCCATGGAAGGTGTAGGTCACATTGAAAGTGATGGGGCTGAAAGGTATGGGAATGGGAGGAATGTTCACCTACAGTATTTGGATGTGCATCAGATAAAGGGTCATATGTAGGGATCTTTATTTTGGTTCAGAGTGATGCAAAGACAGATTCAAGCTGGGTGGTCAGTTCTTGTTTGACTTCCTCCATTGAGGACTGCATGGTTGTATTTATGGTTGTATTGATGGATGTATTGATGGAGGCAACAATAGAACTGAGTTGTTTCACTTCTTTTTGGGTCTCGATGAAACCAAATTGCAAGGTGTTGAAGCAAGATTCTAGTTCTTGGCTACGGGTATGGGCCATGAGGATGGGTGAACTGAAAAGGAGTGGGCGGGGTCAAAAATTTTGCCGAAAAATGAAATGGATGAATGTGATAAGGGCGAAGAGATGAATCCAATGGAATAGGTCTCAAATAATGGTGAAAACATTTCCAAACTTTTTTTTTTTTTTTTTACACCTGCAGAGTTATACTCCATTATGAAGAATACTGCAACGATGAAATCCCCAAATGCTTAACCAGAAAGAAATGTTTATTTACTTGGAAAACCGAACAGAGTTGCATTGCAATAGATCTTGTCTATTTTAATTTGTTTATGTTTTTGTCCCCCAAGGGTTAGGTATTCAAGGGTTCTACAAACAAGGGTTTGCCCTGTGCTATAGCTCTCGGATATACGTGCGGGGTCCAATAGTAGTACTCGACCCAATATCTCAGGGCACTAACTAAGGAGGATAGATCATACCCTTAGCCGTACTACCCGACTACCCAAGTACTAGAGAGTATCTTCCCAAGTGTTGTTCTCGATGGCACTATAGCAGTTAGGTGGTCGATCGGTTTATCTAAAGAGGGCTTAAGGAAATCTAGGTCGATCCATACACAGGTGTTGTCTAATGCGCTACCACTCGAAGGGGTACCAATAGGGGTTACAAGGGTGGCCAACAGATGTGCCCTTAAGAACGACTTGTATTTCCTGCGTGTATGAATCCCTCAACCGTGGGTTTATGTGCATAACGACAGATCTTTGTGGCTTAAAGACGCTGGAATACGTCTCTACCCTGGAAAAAAAATCCCACAATTTCTGCCAAGGAAAGTGCTATGATACAACTTGTAATATACCAGATATAAAAAGTATGCAGAACATAAATAAAATGCTAGGAATGGTAGAATAACAGTAATATAACCAGCATAATCTCCACAATAACACATACATGATATAAGAATAACAACAAAAATAACACTTTGATTCAGAAAGCAATGTTCATGGGCCTCTTCGAGGGGGCAACCTCCATTCAAGCAACACTCTGTTATAATAATCTACAAGCTAGGGTTTTCATACCCTCAACCCTTATTTATACTAAATATGTCTATCAAGAGAATCATCTAGAGGAAGATCCTTCTAGAAGCAGAATCTTCTATTAGGTCTTCTTACATCCGCCTTATTCTATTTTATTGAAAGGAATTATTAATATTGACCTTTATTACATCTTAATATATCGATTTACCTATGTGAAGGTTAGGACCCCAACAGAGAAACCCATGCACCAACTTCCTCCAATTCAAACCCTGTCTTGGATCTTCTTGATATGGAGGTTCCATCTCTTGAAGGAAAAAAACAACCAGAACCTCACATTGAGGTAAACAGTCCTTTAGAACAAACAGAGCACCTAGAAGAAACAGGGAAGTAGTTACCAGTTGATCAAAGTGGGGAAGACCTTGAAATTCCCCATAGACAAAAGAAAAAAACAGGCAAAGAGAACAATAAAATCATAAAATTGAAACATGAAAACAAGACATTGAGGAAAAGGGTTAAGAAATAATTTTTTTTTTAAACAAAAATTTGGTAGATTAAAATAAATATTTAGACAACTTAGGAAGAAGTTGGAGCAGGTTGACAAGGCCCATGAGAACAATAAATCCAAAAGGCCTAGAGTACAAGGAATAAATCCACTTCCCAGAAGAACAATCCACACCAATTCTGCTGGAACACAAACAAAATTGCATGATCCTTTGGAAACAACTGAAATAGAAACTTAGATCAAGGTTTTATCCACAAAAGAAACAACTGTTCAAACTAAAGGAGTGTTTCCTACAAATATTCCTGCTCCTGTGGAAACAATTGAAATAGGAACCCAAATAGATGCTCCAACAACAAAATAGGTAGTTGTTCATACCAAGGAGGAAGCATTTCACTCCACTGAACAGGATGCCATCATTAGCAGGTTGGAAGCAGAACTGGTGCAATCCCAACAAACCCTGACTCAATGCAGAAGTGAAATGGTAACAATGTCAGAACATCAAAAGGTTTTCAAACAAATTCAAGCCATTCCAACAACAGAGAATGGGACCTTTGTTGAGATCAATAGAGCTAAAGGAAAGGTGAAGAAATTACAGGGCCAACTAGTTTCTATGTTTATTCTGATATAGTAGCTTGCAGGGCTCCTGCTACTAATTACACCTTATTTTTATTAGAACGATATTTGTTGCTAAGGGTAAAAGATATTAGAGTAGGAAAACCTTTTGATTTCACCTTGTTTCTGATTTTGTTTCATGTTTTAGAGAACAAGAGGAGGGAATACAATATTTTCTGTGTGAACTATACCTTCACAACTTCATCCTAGGAGAAAATAGGAAAGAGAACCCTAATCCTTTCACTAGGGACGTATAATTTGAAGCATTCTTGTCTTTTTCCAAAAACCAAACTAGGTGGGCTAAGGCACATAAGGTTTTCATGAAGAGAGAAATTGGATTAGACCTATGGACTAGAGGGGAACCTCCTAAATACCTTAAAACCATTATGCAGCACATAACATTCATGAAGAGGGAGAAGGTTGTAGGATCTTTAGCTCCCATCCATAGACATGTTGTACGTTCAGGTCTATAGTATTTTAGAGAGATTAAAGAAGAAGCCATTTCTACTACCAAACTAAGATGGGATGTCTCCTCAAATGCAGTAAAGAACATGGAACCATTTAGTTTCAAAAAAATTCATGCATCCACCTTCAGGTTGGAGAGGTAATCTAGAATGATCCTGGATGAAGGGTCTGCCTGGATTGGTTGCAGGGATATTCCTCCCATTATTTGGTATCCTTAAGAGGGTTACCAGAGTAATTATGAAATTCGTAAGAAGGAGGAAGATGCTTCTTTTGAAGAGCTTAAAGGTAAGAATGGGTTCAAGAGACCTGGAGAAAAGACCTCTCCTCCCTTTAGTATCATTGTTTTACAAGTAAACTCTCTGCTTAAATGAGGACATGAAAAAAGGTAAGTTGGGGGGTATGTTGAGTTGAGAAAAAGGTACAAATATTCTCCTTATTACCATGGTTTGTGATATATTCTTGATTGACTTTTCTATTAATTAGAAGTAATTAGGAAATAAAATGATTAAAAAGTATTTTAGAAATATTATTGAATGATATTAGATATTTTTTGAAGTTTGGTTTGAATTGTTGTGATTTTATACAGAAAATGGACAATTGTTGTTACCTCAATATAATTAAAGAGATCCCGAAGGTACATAATCCATTAAAGATCAAATGAATTAGACGCAAAGCAGTTTAGAGAAAGATTGACTCTTTATTTTGTAATCTTTATAAATAGTAAAAGAAATCCCGAGGATCTCTCAATCCTCCAGAAATCTTAATTTACTCATGTCATTTTAATATATAGAGGATGATGAACAATAGGTAGGTATCCAATAAATTTAATCAAACATTCATATATCTAAATTGTTTTGTACAACAATCTGTTGTAAATGATTTACTAGTTATGGAATTAATGAAAGCCTTGAGTGTTTTGATCATCTTTGAGTACTGAGTTTTTCATAGCAGTACCTTCTAAATACCATGGGCCCATTCAAAAGGAGTTGATGTATCATTTTTAATTGTATCAATTCTATTTCAGTTATGTGATTTAAATTTCTTTGCAACGGTTAAGATAAATTTGTGAGTGTGTTGATTCTTTTATGAATTGGTTATGTTGTTAATTTGCAAAAGATAAATGTTTCATTTGAAGATTGTTGATTTATGTTCCATTTCCAATTAATATTAGTTTATCATTTGATAATTCCTTTCATTTTTGCATTTACTATTCCTTTTATCAAATTCACATTCTTGTTCCTTTCATTTAGTTTGTATTTGTTGTTCCTTCTTAAATACACAATAATTCGTTGTTATTTTCCATAAGATTAAATAATCATTGATAGATTGATTCATTAAGTGTTTTCATAGATTAAACTACTTCTTATTAGCTAGACGAATTCAACAAATTGATTAGTGTCTTTGATTCACAATGTGTTATTGATCATATTACAATTTTGTTGAGTGAGTTATCAGTTTTAGAGTTTTTAATGAATGAGTTAAGAAATTGATTATTGCAGTAATTTAGATAGACTCATATTTTATTTAACTGAATCATGTACATGATTTGAACCTCTACGACTATATACATAGACTTTGATGACATTCTTCAAAGAAAATATGAATCCTCAGTTGATAAATTAATGTCAAATTAAGGTTGTTTTTAGGACATCTTTAGAGGCCAACACCTATCATAGTGAGACACTATCAGATGTTGTTCGTAAGTACCCTACTTACGACAAAGAAATGTACTCCATTGTGCAAGCCTGTCGCTAGTGGAGACATTACATTCTTGGGAAGGAGACAGTCATCCACACTGATCATAAGCCACTACAGTTCATGCAGACAAAAGGAAAATTGTAGAATGATTGCCATCATAAGTGGTCCACATAATTGCAACAATTCCACCTCAATGTCGAGTATAAAATAGGAAGCACCAACCATGTCGTTGATTGCCTCAACAGATCACCAGTTCTGGAACTCACCACAGTTCTATACTCTTGCATCCATGACACCTCTGGATGGCCCCAAATCTATGATACCGACCCAGACTTCACCACCACCTACCAAATTTTGGGCACAAACGCAATTGTCGCTAATTTCCATATTCAGGATGGGATACTATTCCATTTGGGCCATATCTACATTCCATCAAGCAAGTGAGCAAATATTATCTGGGAATCCCACTATAGTCGGGTGGTAGGACACTTCGGTGTCGAAATGACAGAGAAAATTTTGCAGAAACATTTCTAGTGGACGAAACTTTGACAAGAGGTCAACAAGTATATAAGGTCCTGCACTTCCTGTGTTATTTCCAAACCGACCACTAAGAAACAAGGAATATATAACCCTCTTCCTACTCCTGATAGGCTATAGGAATCCATCGTAATGGAATACATGTCAGGCCTCTCGTCCACCAAGTGAGGAAATGACTTTGTTTTTGTGGTTGTTGATCACTTTTCTAAGATGGCGATTCTAGCCTCCTGCAAGAAGTGCATCATAGCAGAGGCCACTGCCAAGATCTTCTTTGAATGATTCTGGGTAGATTTTGGAATCTCACAAACCATTGTATCATATTGGGACAATACCACAAATCATTATGGTCAAGCCTCTGGTCACTCCTGGATACCAGGCTCACCAAATCCACAGCCTTACACCCCCAGACAGATGGCCAAACCAAGGTCGTAAATCAAATGATCGTGCATGTCCTGCACATGTATAATTCCAAGAACCCTCACACATGGGATGAGAGTCTTCCCTATGTTCAACATAGCTACAACTGAGCCCTTCATAGCTCAACCAAACACCCCCTTTCAGGTGGGTTTAGGATTCCAACCATTGGGTCCCATAGATGTTGCATTACCCCTTGTGGTCACCTCGGTCGACTCATCTCCTGCCCTAAATGAAGCTAACAAAGCCACCTAGTCTATCGATTATATCCATCACATCCGCCAACAGGTTCAGGATATCCTATAGAAGTCCAATGACAAGTACAAGAAGCTCCATGATCAACATCGGGTGCCACATAAGTTGTAGGTGGGCGACAAAGTTTGGTTGCACTTGCAGAAAGAATGATTTACAGGACCGCATAGAAATATTTTCCCACTCCATTATGGGTCGTACACCATCACCAAGGTTGTGGGTGATAATCCTTTTGATCTCAACATTCCTCCTTTCCTTGGCCTACACTCAGTGTTCAACGTGGATCTCCTTCAACCTTATTTCCCACCATTATTGGACACCTCAAAGATAGCATACCGCCTGACACCAAAAAATATCAACCTCAAATGCCTACAACATGCATCCAGTGATCATATTGTGGGAAAATAGGTCAAGGGAACCCGCCAACAAAGGATCCAACTTTATCGAGTTGTCAAAGCAGGGAAACTCTTGCACCAAGGCAAGTGGCTCACCTGGGGCCAAATTCAACAAAAATTTCCTCATCTGATGGGGGCACTCAATGAAATGGATATCATTGCCTCCAAAGTGGGGAGGATTGATCCATGTGGATTTCGGTGGCCTCCCACCTATTCCAACTGGCTCATTTTGGCAGTTTTCCATTTTGGTAATTTTTTCCTAGTATTTGTGTCCTTGACTATCGGGGTTGTTTTGAGGCCCTAAACAACATCTTTAGGGCTCGCCACAGTCAAAGAGAAAATTGAGTTAGAGTTTGACAAAAAAATGGGCAGTCCTCAGATATACCTTTCCAACAAGCTGTTCTGCGCCTAAAATAGAGATCGTATGCAAAAGTTACGACCTCGGGAAGTTGATGTACTAACTTACCCAAACGGGGCCCACATGACTTTTGGTGCTTCATCTCCTAGGGTTAGGTTTTTTGATGTCTAGGGTTTTCGAACATTCCTTTTTATTGTAAAAATACCTTCAAAGCCTCATTTTAATCATCTTCTTGTGAATGAGCACAACCGTCACATCTCTTCTCAGAGATAAGCCACCACCATTCTAGCAAGCTTGTTTTCCGATGCATTTTACAGTTTCAACTTATTTCATTATTGAATATAAACCAATGTTACTGTATATCGATTATTCTATGTTAAGAATATTTTTATAATAATATGTATTCATTTCTTTCTGCTCATAAAATCCGTATCAACCGCCTAACACAACAAATTTAACGACTAGGATGGAACATGGTACCAACTCGATCACATAAAAGACAAGACAATAACTCCACATTCACGAAACAAAATAGTCATTATGGTTTCATCATCTTAAGAAGGAGCATAAAATTTGACTTCTTTACCTCTTCTCTACATTCAAAACACACTCCTTCATCCCCCTCTTATTAAATCATTCACAGAAACAAGTATCCTCCCCTTCTTATGGAATTCCAATCTTATTGTCACCATCTCTGGTATGGAATTTTCGAGAAAACCCCACACATGACCAAAGTTGAATGCCATGAGGAACAACTAATTCTGGATTCGGTGCTACCTTGAAAAGTGCCATTTGAAGGTTCTACATTTGAAAAATTCTCCCTGCTCAAGTGTGTCGACTATAACATCTGGGATCCCAATCAGTTCCCCGGATTACAATATGAAAAATACATAGAGGTCATCGAAATATAATATGGAACTGAAAGAGTAGTGATGCAAAAATGGGTGAGACCCCTAAATAAATATGAAATTCTCTCCCTCCTTAAATGTCCACATTTCATTCATGCTCAAGATGTTTAGTCACGTGTTCATTTACTCCTCACCAAAGTGCATGGGGGTTGTCTATGGCTAGACCATCCATATATGATCGATTAGGACATCATACATATAATTTTCATCCTTCCCACTTACGACGAAGATCCGACAGATAAGATCAAGGAAACAGATGCACCGCATGAGGATGTTTATTCTAAATACAACACATAAAAGGGAAAGCGCAGGCTTTTAATCCCCGAAATTGACAATTTGGTTGTCAGGTTTACAACACAACTACTTGCATACAAACTCGTTCACAAGTGTTAGAATGAATAATGCACCATTAGGGTCATTCTCATGATAGAGATATGTGTTGATGGGATTTAGATGGATTGTCCCCCCTACTTATTCAAAGGATTCATCACTGACTGTATGAACACTCGGGATGAAAGGAAATAATTTCACTGCAGTTGGGTCATCCTATTGTTGGGTATGGTGCTATGGAGATTCTTGTAATATATTTACACCCTACGGGAGTTACCTCCCTTAGGCTCTTCCTAGACCTAAGACAAAATATAGATGCAATAGTTAGATTTTCCTATATCCAAATCACACATGAGAAGATCTATGAGATAAGAGGATGAGAAACATACATGATATTTAGATGGTTGTCCCTACAAACTCCTTAGATATCTTTCACTTTCATGAACCCATGTCTACACCTAAGAACACCCAAAAACACTTCTCACAAGATCAAATGTAACATGTACTAATCATTGATAGATCTACTAATATGACATACAAACATGAAAATATTAACTCTCTATAAATATTATAATCAACATATACAATCAAATTGAGGGGAAAATCATGTGCATCTTCTATTAATAAGGATAAAATACTTACAACTTACAAACAAATAGCTTGATGAATCTTCTCCCAATTTTCTTTCCCAAGCTCTATGATCAATCTAACATTATAAGTTTACTCTATGTTTTCCTCCCATTTTCCCATGAGATACCCCCAATATATAGTATGATAGAGATAAGATGGTGGATAAATCAAGATACCCAAGATAGCAATCTTCTAGAGGTCGTATTATGAGAAATACGAGCCTTGATTGTATCTCCTTGAAATGAATCCTAATTGGAGAGTAACAGACTTGGTCATGTCTTTTATTCTTGTAGTGCATGACCATTCACGACTTAAAAGAGAGAAATTAGCGATCATCAATGTTTGTTCAAGAGTTGTAAAGGGAAAACATCCGACCAAGAAAAAAGGTACTAGAAACTCAAGGGAAAAGTGACATAACTCAATGTCTCATCCTGCTAACCTCTAGATGATGTCCATCAGGTGATCATGTGGAAAATAATTGTATAACAGATACCACCACTTGGATTTGAAATCAACAAGGAAGAGGATTACTCACAAGTTTTTCCATAGATCCATTTATAGATTTTAGGCCTACAGAAAATTCAAGCCTTTTCTGAGAACATTCACATCCTCCTTTTCCGCTTAAAGAGTGCATTGTTGTAGTGTTATCAATTGCAACAAAGACAAAAGAGATAGTTGCAGCATGGGCTAAGAAACATAGCATATCAGATATCATCACGTCTATGACTGATAAGGACTTGAACTTATTTATACATCTCTCAGATGTGAAAGCTATTGTTGACCCCATCATTGAGAAGATAAACACGATAAACCTGACAACTCCTTAGGTCACAACAGACAAGGTTGAAGCAACGGTCCAACTTACCCAAGATCTTCAGGGCTACCTCAATAACCTTGAGTGCCAGTTCAAGGATTTTGTGCAATAACTCAAGACTATCATCTGATCTGTTGAGGCAATCACCACATGAAGTAGTTGGCTTGAGGATGAGCCAAGTAATAGTGGTGGGGCATTGTTGGCTTTAGGATGGGCCAAGTAATAGTGGTGGGGGGATATTGGCACCCAAAATTTTGGGTTAATCTTGTGTGTGTGCACAAACGAAGTTGTGCACGCTCATTCCAAATTTTGTGCACACCTAAGCAGCTACAAAAGGGACACACACTAGACTATTTTTTAAGATTGTGTGCCAAGTTTGAGATCTACCAAGTGCATGCTAGCCCGAGTTTTTTCAGTTGCACTGGAAATAAAGAAGAAACAAGCCATAATTAATAAAGGAATAATTGGGAAATATACCTAAATGATTACTACGAGTAGCACAAGGGAATGTGGAACAACTAGAGGATGAGTTGGCCAAGTAGTTAGGATTGCCCCGATTCAAAAACAATTGCGTGGACTACAAGTAGGTGCCATAAGTGTGTGAGGAAAGTTGTTAGTAGAGTGAGTGGAGAAAAGTTGAAAGAGACAAACCTCTTGAGCAAAGAAATATATAAAAGGAATCAACAACCTCATAAATATAGTTAGTCAATCATGGGATTCACTAAGTTGTTGGTGTCAATTGTTCATTGTCAAGAGATCGCTCTGAGCCTTTGTAGTAGTGTAATGTTGTAATACTTTTGAATAGAGTCCATTTCTATCATACATCTGAGGTATAAAAGGATGTGCATGGACCAATATGTTGTCATTATGGGGAATTATGTAAAGAGTACATGTGACTCTATAGTTGTTTAATATAGTTTTCTTATTGTATGCTTATGTTCAATCGAATGGAAGGAGTAATACAACTACAACAATTATGATCTATCTTGTGTCACTTCTGTGTTATTTGGATATATGTGTGTGTTGTTTTACATATTGATAATAGAAATTTGTTGTTAATGGAGTGCATAAATGCTATCCTATATGGATCCATGTGTATTTAGTCCTTCATCCCTGTCACAATACTAGATGGTCCTTGTGACCCTCATTATGTCTCAGGTGAGACCTTCTTAGACCTTGGCTAAAGATCGATATGTCGATGCTTTGGGGTTTTTGTTGGTCAACTCTAGATGAACCCTGGGTCTAAACTCCCCATTGTTAAGAAGGATGCACGCAAGCATGAAATGACCAAACACTTGTTAATATATATTAAATATACAATATGGGCCTTAGGCCATTCTTGAGGTTGAAAAATTATTATAAATAATACATTCACTAGTGTTCCTCTCTTGTTGATCATGCAAAAGGGGAACTAAGAAGCTTTGATCATAGATTTTGGCGGTCCTAATTATTCCAAAGCAGGGGCCAAGATGATGGACTTGGAAGGGAATGGATTTGATGTGCGCAATTCCATCAGAAAGGGCCTCAATTACAAATTATTTGGGGCTATGAAATTCATCCCCGACGTTAAAGAGCTATTCTATAAGCTCCATGAGGAAAAGAAGAGGAGGTGTAGGTATGATATTTGCTAAGGAATTGACATCATTTCATATTATGTCTACAAGAATGAAGAGGACGATATCTTGGAGAAAGTCAAGTGGCCTGTAGAGGAGGAGATGTGTGCCAAAACATTGAGGGACTATCAAAGGATCGAGTGATTCGTGCGCTAAATTATGAGAGGCACCGAAGATTGATTTCCTTCACAAAGAAAAACCTCCACAAAACTTTAATTATGGAGGTTTGTATACTTACTTTGTCAATACAAAAAAAAATTGATGCATTTTACGTAACAACCACACTAGTGCACTTTCAATAACCCAAGTGCGATATAAACAATATAACACACATGTATATTGTGTTTTTTCATATAATGTTGATGTTGTTTTTGTTTGATTTATAAGATGTATTATGAGTACGCTAATGATTTCTCCGTTTTTAAATAAAATTTGAAATGTATCACTCATTAGAATTTAGAGTTACCATATATTGTTTAAATTTAGTTTTATGAAATCATTTAATTTGGATTGTGATTACAAAAACTTATAACCATTAATATCATATAATGTTTAATTATTTTTCAAGGTGAATTTCTTGTTGCCCGGTAAGATACAATATGTTGATTAAACATGTTTACAAAGAAAAATGCATAAATATGATGAGTGAAATGATTGTGATTTGAATAATTATGTATTTTTCATAAATTGTAATAATATCATTATGATATAATTATTCACTAATAATAATAATAATAATGCTATTTTATTGATTTTTATTATTCAAAGATTACAAGACAAAGCTATAATATAATCATTTACTCAAATCACAATTATTATATTTATTTTTTCCAAAGATATTATTAATTTACATTATTCAACTATTATAATATAATTAATATAATTAATTAAATTTAAATTAAGTATAAAGAATATATAATAATAAATTTTGATCTATAGACTTTCAGTGAAATGGCTTTACAATTTTTAACTCTATTACAAACTTTAAGAATCTTCTATTGAAAAAGTTTGTAAAAATATGTAAGTATTAGTTGAATCTTCTATTGAAAAAGTTTGTAAAAATATGTAAGTATTAGTTGAATCTTCTATTAAATTAATATGTGAAGTATTGCATTTTTTTGATTTTATATCAATATGTATGCAATATTGGATTTGGTTAATGAATTAAAAAATTAATTTGAATAGTTACCCTTGTGAAATATTATTTTTTCATTTATTTTGTTGATAGTGTATAGCTTGAGTGGGCCTAATGGTTAAAACATGTGTTTTCTCCTAGGAGGTCACATGTTAAAATCCGGAGGGGGGTAGAGTATGTACACCTCCATAGAATTTAGCATTCAAATTGCTATGCAAAGGGGGTCTCTTGTCCCACAAACAAGGGGGTCTCATACACTAATTCCCACACTCCCAACACTAAACAATTATTCACTTTTACTTAGTTTTACTAAGTTTTACTGATTTTTACACTTACTTTGTTGTTCCTGGGACCTTTTCATCCTCTCAACTACTGACAGGAGTTTCAACTCCACCGGTACTATCGTTGCTTTTTGCTTTTCCTCCTGGAGTTGTGACTCCAATGTTTTCAGTTCAGGGTCCTCAATAAGTCTCTCATAAGTCTACGCACTTCTACTGCTAAGCTGTTTACATTCCAAAGCCATTGCCCTGGTCCTTTCAACTATGCTCCGGGCAGTGGCTTCTCTTTGGTCTTGCATGTCCTGTGGAGTACTTGGTACTAATTGTATCTCTAGATATGCTATTCTCTGTTGAATCTGTTGGATGGCTTCAACAAGATTCACTACTTGGTGCTCCACTGGGTCTTCCTCATTTTTCTCTAAGCCCATCACATAGAGAAGTGCACTGTTGACTACTTCTTTTACTCCAACATGCTCCATGAGCAGCTGTTATTTCTCATGCTAGATCTACACTCTCTCCTCTTTGAACTTTGTTTGTAGGTTATCCTTTTCCTATTGCGCAATTTGACGTTTCTCTATCACTTCCTCTTGTGCTTGATTAAGGGCCACTATGGCATGTTCTGTTTCTTCCTGTGTGCAATGAAGGTGAGCTTCGGTCGCATCGGCTAGTCTGTGGAGTTGGGTAGGATCATCTCCCAACTCTATTTCTTTTGATGGTAGGGGGGGGGGAATGGACACTGCGTGGCTAGAGTCTAGGCCCTGTTGTAACCCTCAAAGTTCTTCTTCAATTATTTCATACATGGTCTCTTGCTTAGCTTCATTTCTATGCACAAGATATTTCGAGGCATCTGACACAGCTGTGATGATGAAGTAGAAGTCTTCAAGCATGAGCATAGTCTACAGCTTGGTCTTACTATCTTTTGACTTCTTCCATGATGTGGGTTTCATGGGAGAAACCTTTCTTTTGTTACATGGCTCTACGTCATCAGGGGGATTCTATGGTGGTGTTACTTCACCTTGCTTCTGCTAATATTATTTTCCATTATTCTCTTCTTTATCTACTTTTCCATCACCTCCTCCGCTAGGTGATTCTGAAGCAATCTCTTTAGATGCATTTTTCAGCTTCTGTACCTCTTCTGTTTTCTTCCTTCTACTAGTTCCAGGTGTATCATACCCTTCACGAGTGACCACCTGGCTTCTGAAAAGTTCATGGTCAGACATTTTTGTGGGGTCAACCGGGATAAGGAGCTCTACAGGCCATTCCTTATTTGTTTCTTCTAGGTACTCCTCTGTGACTTTGTAGTAAATATGTAGTACTTCTTTGTGTTTGTCTCCACACACAGTGATATAGATAAAATGTTTGTCTGCGTGGAACTTCACAAATGTCTTGAACCTGTTCAGGGTGTCCGACGTCATATGAGGGACAACCTCAATAGCCCTCTTTAACTGCAGGTAGTAGGTGTGGAACACCGCATTTGAATGTCATTGTTTTCCCATATTGCTCGAATACCAGAGCATGGTGAACTTCACAGTGAAGGGTTCATATGGATCTATTTCAGAGAAGGTCACACCTTCTGACATATCCCAAGCTATGAACATGATGAGGATTGGAAACCAACTAAAGAAGAACTCATAGCCATGATCCTGAGCTTCACAATAGTATTGTTCTATCTGGTTCACTAAGTAGCTTGCCCAGTTCATTTGTAGCCCCTCCACGCAATTTCCTGCGAGGTCAACAACAAACCCCGTGACCTACATGGGTCTCTTATTTCTATCTAGATTACTAGAAATCAACTGATAAGCGAGGCACACTGCGACATTCTGGATGGAGGCTACCTTGTAGCCTCACTTCCCCTTCTCCACATCACTGTAGGTATCTTTAATATTTTGCGCCAGGGCGCGATCTGCATCCTTTCCTGGGTAAAAGTCTTGCAGGTCTGGTCCATGCATGCTCAATTTGGTGATCCGATGGATCAGCGCCAGATCCACGATGATGCGTCTGTCTAGCCACAAATAACCTCCATGGAAAATCGACAGAAGGAGCTTAACGCACGCATTAACTTCCTGGTGCCTTCCAAAATGGGGTATCTTCATTATGTTTAGGATGGTGATTTGTGCGAGGTCCATAGTCCATGGTTGGGGGATTATCCTCGACTTCTTCCCCTTCATTCTAGTCAAATACATGTGAGGTGTGAGAATGATAAAGTTATTGTGGTCTCCCAAGTTGAATTCATTGATATTCAACTTCAGAAGGTCATCCTGCTGAGGCTTGCCTGTGCATATCCCCTTCGGGAGGTACGCAATAATCAGAGTGTATTCAAATTCCTTAGGGAGACTATCACGATTCACCGTGTTGTACAGAGGTGAGAAGTAGTCAGGCAAGATGGATGGGATTAACTTTTTGTTTTCCAAGTCATCTCGATGCTTGGTTCTTTTCTTGTTCACAGCTCGGGATGGTTCAGATATGCGGGAATTTGACGGGGAGGCTTGCACTCCTCTCGTCGATGAAACTTGAATTTCGATGGACATCACCTTCTCAGCCATAAGTTTAATTAGAACTTCTTCGATAGAATTTTCTACAACGTTGATTTCATCCGACATGCATGCTCGATATAGGATAACTCAGGTTGATGAAGAAATGCTCAATGTAATAGAACAGGTAGCGAAGTCTCAGTAAGCACAACAAATTAACAATGAGTTCTCTTGTTGGCTCAGATACAATTCACGAAAGTGTTCTTGGTGCAACAGTCGATGTAATAAGTAGAAATCTATGTAATAGATCCCTCCAATGGACAAGAGACCTTCATCAATGCATTTTTGTCCATTACGACGTGGTCCCAACGGTCCGATGGCGAGATTTATTATCATAACTTTTGTTCTAACCGCTCAAGAATGCCAATCTAATGGTTATAATGCCTCCAATGGTCATATCTCTCCTCCATGGCGAAGTTCCAATCTGAGTTGCTCTGATATTCTGATGAAGTTCAAATTCTGGAGACCTTCCTTTTGCGAAGTCTTCTCTGGAACTTCCTATAATTTCTCCAACTTTGCTTTCTAGCCTTCTTCCCTGTGATCTACATCTTGATATTCCTCTTTCCATTCTGATTCTTATCTCCTCTTAGCATAGTAACTTCACAATGTTGGTTGTCTTTCCTAAGGTTCAAGGGCAATACTTCTTCTCTGTCTGGGGTAGGTTCTCTACTCTATTGTACATACAGGTGTTTCAAGTCTTCTTATGTTCTTTCAACTTCGACATCCATATTTATAGTCCTTAGTAGCTTCGACTAGTTTTCTTGTTCTTTCAGTAAGTGTGCTATTCTCTTAGCCATGAATTCTCTTAGGTGTTGCTTTTTTTGTTCTAGAGCTTCCTCTTCTTTTCTTCAGGTCTGATATTTCTCAATCCAGGTTTTTCCTAGTAACATACCAAATGGGGCGTTGCTCTCAATAAATTTAACAACCTCAAATTCTTCCTCTATCGAATTTTCATGAGCAGTCATAGATGTCTAGGTAAGTCTTCCACATAGGGTTATCATCTTTCCTCGAAATAATCTTATTCTTCCCAATGAAGGAATCATAGTAGGATTTCCCAAAATTTCCCAGGTTCTTTTTGTCATAAAATTCACCCGTGTTTCCTTATCCAGAACACAATCTATGTCGAAGTCTCCTATTCTTGTCTCTATGCTCTCTTTTTCCTTGAAGATCTATAATAAGTTGATATATCTGTGGTCATTCAGGGTTTCTTTCATTTGTATTAATACAGTCTCTGATTCTTTCTGGGGTTCTGCCATGGTATTAGTTTCTTGGTCTTCCTCGGTGTTTTCTTGTCTCATATTCATTCTTTCAACCTTAGCAATCATTCTAGGGCAATCCAGAACTTCATGGTCCATAGATTTACAAAAAAGACTACTAGGTTTTCTACCAAGGCATTCCTTAGAAATATGTCCCGGTCTTCTGCAACTCTAACAAAGAGTTAATCCTCTCTTTCTCTTAAATGATCCCCAGTCTTTCTTGTACTGTGCACTAGGATCATGGTGGCTAGCCTGCAAAAAATGCTTCCTAGGATCCTGCAAAAGGGGCACTAGGAAGCATTGATGATAGATTTTGGCGGTCCTAATTATTCCAATGCAGGGGCCAAGATGATGGACTTGGAAGGGAATGAATTTGATGTGCCTAGTGCCATCAGAAAGGGCCTCAATTACAAATTATTTGGGGCTATGAAATTCCTCCCCAACGTCAAAGAGATATTCAATAAGATTGACAAGGCAAAGAAGAGGAGGTGTAGGTATGATATTTTCTAAGGAATTGACACCATTTCATATTATGTCTACAAGAATGAAGAGGACGGTATCTTGGAGAAAGTCAAGTGGCATGTAGAGGAGGAGATGTGTGCCAAAAAATTGAGGGACTATCAAAGGACCGAGTGATTCGTGTGCTAAATTATGAGAGGCACCAAAGAGTGATTTCCTTCACAAAGCACAACCTCCACAAAACTTTAATTATGGAGGTTTGTATACTTACTTTGTCAATACAAAAAAAAAACGATGCATTTTACGTAACAACCACACTAGTGCACTTTCAATAACCCAAGTGCAATATAAACAATATAACACACATGTATATTGTGTTTTTTCATATAATGTTGATGTTGTTGTTGTTTGATTTATAAGATGTATTGTGAGTACTCTAATGATTTCTATGTTTTTAAATAAAATTTGAAATGTATCACTCATTAGAATTTAGAGTTACCATATAATGTTTAAATTTATTTTTATGAAATCATTTAATTTGGATTGTGATTTCAAAAACTTATAACCATTAATACCATATAATGTTTAATTATTTTTCAAGGTGAATTGTTTGTTGCCCAGTAAGATACAATATCTTGATTAAACATGTTTACAAGAAAAATGCATAAATATGATGAGTGAAATGATTGTGATTTGAATAATTATGTATTTTTCATAAATTGTAATAATATCATTATGATATAATTATTCACTAATAATAATAATAATGTTCTTTTATTGATTTTTATTATTCCAAGATTACAAGACAAAGCTATAATATAATCATATACTCAAATCACAACTATTATATTTAATTTTTCCAAAGATATTATTAATTTATATTATTCAACTATTATAATATAATAAATTAAATAAATTAAATTTAAATTAAGTATAAAGAATATATAATAATAAATTTTTATCTATAGACTTTCAATGAAATGGTTTTACAATTTTTAACACTATTACAAAATTTAAGAATCTTCTATTGAAAAAGTTTGTAAAAGTATGTAAGTATTAGTTGAATCTTCTATTAAAATAATATGTTAAGTATTGCATTTTGTTGATTTTATATCAATATGTATGCAATATTGGATTTGGTTAATGAATTAAAAAATTAAATTGAATAGTTACTCTTGTGAAATATTATTTTTTCATTTATTTTATTGATAGTGTATAGCTTAAGTGGGCCTAATGGTTAAAACATGTGTTTCCTCCTAGGAGGTCACATGTTAAAATATGGAGGGGGGTTAGCGTAGAATTTAGCATTCAAATCGCTATGCAAAGGGGGTATCTTGTCCCAAAAACAAGGGGGTCTCATACACTAATTCCCACATTCCCACATTCCCAACACTAAACACTTATTCACTTTTACTTAGTTTCACTGAGTTTTACTGATTTTAACACTTACTGCCTTGTTCCTGGGACCTTTTCATCCTCTCAACTACTGACTAGAGTTTCAAATCCGCGTGTACTATCACTTCTTGTTGCTTTTCCTCTTGGAGTTGTGACTCCAATGTCTTCAATTCAGGGTCCTCAGTAAGTCTCTCATAAGTCTGCACACTTCTACTACTAAGCTATTTACATTCCAAATCCAATGCTCTGATCCTCTCAACTGTGCTCCGGGCAGTGGCTTCTCTTTAGTCTCGCATGTCCTACGGAGTACTTGGTATTGTTTGTATCTCTAGATCTGTTATTATCTGTTAAAGTCGTTGGATGGCTTCAGCAAGCTTCGCTACTTGGTGCTCCACTGGGTCTTCCTCATTTTTCTCTAAGCCCTTCATAGAGAGAAGTGCTCTGCTGACTAGTTCTTTTACTCCAACCTGATCCATGAGAAACTGTTCTTTATCATGCTGGATCTGTGCTCTCTCCTCTTCAAAATTTGTTTGTAGGTCATCCTTTTCCTATTGTGCAATATGACGTTGCTCTATCACTTCCTATTGTGCTTTCTTAAGGGCCACTATGGCCTATTCTATTTCTTCTTGTGTGCGACAAAGGTGAGCTTCAGTCACATCAGCTAGTTTGTGGAGTTGGCTAGGCTCATCTCCCAACACTATTTCTTCTGATGGCGGGGGGGCAGTGAAAACTGTGCGACTGAAGTGAAGGGCATGTTGTACCCCTTGTAGTTATTCTTCAATTATTTCATACATGGTCTCTTGCTTATCTTTATTTCTCTGCAAAAGATCTTCCAAGGCATCTGATACAATTGCAATGATGAATTCAAAGTCATTGAGCATGAGCACAGTCTGCAACTTGGTCTTACTATCTTTTGACTTCTTTCGTGATGTGGTTTTCATGGGAGAAACCTTTCTTTTGTTAGACTGCTTTATGTCATCAAGGGGATTTTGTGGTTGTGTTGCTTCACCTTGCTTCTGATGATCTTCTTTTCCATTATTCTCTTCTTTGTCTACTTCTCCATCACCTCTTCCGCTAGTTGATTATGAAGCAGTCTCTTTGGATGCAATTTTCATCTTTTGTACCTCTTCTGTCTGTTATAGCAAGATTTTTCTCACCATTTCTATCTTGCATAGAGGGCCTTTTTTCCATTTCCCTATGCAAAATTTGTATCCCTTTTTGATGAATATAGAGCTAAAAACATACATTTTTCCACATATATGCTCCCTATCAGTTATACAAGTTGTGTATATGCTTGTTGCTCCACTATAGCTCGTGTATATTGGGATTTGTGCCAGAAAATACAAAATGAGGTTGGGTTTCCATGTCACGACAGAAGATCTCTGATCCTTGGCCTTCCATATACTAGAAACATTCTGACTCGGCCCTTCAATTGCATTCTGAAGGCTATAAGAGCACAATTTCAAGCTATGGAAAAGAGGATAAAGAATTCAACTTTGAGAGCAAAGATACTCTGGAGAAATTACTTCATATTGAGTCTGTATCCCTTTGTCCCTCAAGTCGGAACACATTGTTCATCCCCCAAGCTCTTCCCTTATTATCGAGAGGACCTCTTTGCCTCTTTCTCATGAGCTTGCCTTTGGTGGAGGATTGAAGTGGTGGGGACCCAGTTGGAAGGAACTTGGTTTCTTGGTTTCGAACTATGCCGACACGGAAGTCTGTAATGTTGACACTTATGCTGATCAATTATTAATAGAAATACTCCTTTCCCGTCCTATTGGTATCTTGCAAATATATGATTATTATCCATGGGCGTGTTTTTAATGTTTATTAATGGACTTTGTTATCTGATATGCTAACCCCTTTCTATATCATCACTATATACTTGCTTTGCTTGTTTGTTGAGAACTTCTCCCAGGTATAAAGCTTTGGGTCAAAGTCCTAAACGGTGGAACATCATCAAACATTGGATCGAGGTAGGCCTCTTTCTTGTATTGCACATTAGTTTATATAGCATATGTTGGAATTGAGTTGATTCTTGTAGTCATACCTGTCTGTTGTGGTTTACCGTTAGACATAAAGAGTTTTTCCCTTGTAACACTGTCTTGTTCCTTCTACTAGTTCCAAGTGTATCATACCCTTCATGAGTGACCACCGGGATTTCGATTAGTTCGGGGTCAGACAATTCTACGGGGTCAACCAGGATAAGTAGCTCTACAGGCCATTCCTTAGTTATTTCTTCTAGGTCCTCCTTTGTGATTTTGTAGTAAATTTGTAGTACTTCTTTGTGTTTGTCTCCACGCACAGTGATATAGATAAAATGTATGTCTATGTGGAACTTCACAAATGGCTTGAACCTATGCAGGGTGTTCGACGTCATATGAGGGACAACCTCAATATCCCTCTTTAAATGCAGGTAGTAGGTGTGGAACACCGCGTTTGATTTCCATTGTTTTCCCATATCGCTCAAATACCAAAGAATGGTGAACTTCATGGCGAAGGGTTCAGATGGCTCTATTTCAGGGAAGGTCACACCTTCTGACATCTCCCAAGCTATAAATGTGATGAGGATTAGCAACCAACTAAAGTGGAACTCATAGCCATGATCCTGAGCTTCACGACAGTTTTGTTCTAACTGGTTCACTAAGTATCTTGCCCAGTTCATTTGAAGCCCCTCAACGCATTTTCCTGCGAGGTCAACAACAAACCCCGTGACCTGTGTGGGTCTCTTCTTTCTTACCAAATTACCAACAATAAACTGACAAGCGAGGCACACTGTGCCATTCTGGATGGAGTCTAACTTGTAGCCTCGATTCCCCTTCTCCACATCACCATAGGTATATTTAATCTTTTGCGCCAGGGCACGGTCTACAACTTTTCCTGGGTAAAATTCTTGTGGGTCTGGTCCCTGCATGCTCAATCTGGTGATCCGATGGATCAACATCGGATTGACGGTGATGCATCTGTCTAGCCATAGATAACCTCCATCGAATCTTGACAGCAGGAGCTTAATGCACACGTTAACCTCCTGATTCCTTCCAAAATGGGGTATCTTCATTACATTCAGGATGGTGAACTGCGTGAGGTCCATAGTCCATGGTTGGGGGATTATCCTCGACTTCTTCCCCTTCGTTCTAATCAAATACTTGTGAGGTATGAGAATGATAAGGTTCTTGCAGTATCCCAAGTTGAAGTCACTGATATTCAATGTCAGAAGCTTATCCTACTGAGGCTTTCCTGTGTGTATCCCCTTCAGGAGGTACGTAGTAATCAGGGTGTAGTCAAAGTCCTTGGGGACACTGTCACAATTCACCGCGCCAGCTAGAGGCGGGATGTAGTCGAGCAGGATGGATGGGATTAACTTTTCATTTGCGAAGTCATCTCGATGCTTGTTTCTTTTCTCATCCGCAGCTCGGGATGGTCTGGATCTGCGAGTAGTTGACAAGGAGGCTTGCACTCCTCTCGTCGATGAAGCTTGAATTCCTATGGACATCACCTTCTCATCCATAAGCTTGATTAAAAGTTCTTCAACGAACTTTTCTATGGTGCTGAGTTCGTCCGACATGCACGCTTGAGATTGGATAACTCAGGTCGATGAAAAAGTGCTCAATACAATAGAACAGGTAGCAAAGTCTCAGTAAGAACAACACATTAACAAAGAGTTCTCTTGTTGGCTCGGATACAATTCACGAAAGTATTATTGGCATAACAATCGATGGAATAAGTAGACAACTATGTAATAGATCCCTCTAATGGATAAGAGGCCTTCATCAATGCAGTTATGTCCGTTACGGAGCAATCCCAATGGTCCGATGGTGAGATTTCTTATCATAACTATTTTTCTAACCATTCGGGAACGTCAATCTAATGGTTATAATGCCTCCAATGGTCATATCTCTCCACCATGGCAAAGTGCCAATCTGAGCTGCTCGAATATTCCGGTGAAGTTCAAATTCTAGAGACCTTCCTTTTGCGAAGTCTTCTCTTGAACTTCCTATAATTTCTCCAACTTTTCTTCCCTATGATATGCGTCTCAGTATTCATCTTTCAATTATGATTCTTATCTCCTCTTTGTTATCCAAATTTTTGGTTATCGAGATGATATTATGATTATGTCATGATAATGGAAGATCAAACTCTTCATTAAGAACTTTTTTCTGAAGAAGGTTACACTTGTCATTTTCTCAAAAATCATATTTTGAAAATAGTCCGCAGGCTGCATATA
>ML780625.1:110675-138984 GCA_009831015.1 Picea engelmannii
GTCCCTTTCCCATAATGATGATGTCATCTTATGACATGATTCCTTGATCACATGTATAGACTAGGTATTGAATATATTAATGCCTTTGTTGTGATTGGTTTGTGTTGTTGTGATTGAAACGACACAAGAGCATTGGAGCAGAGAAAGGAACAACAGAGATTAAAGGAGAGCGTTCATAAGGTATGTCCACTATCCATTCCTCTTAGTTCATTCAATATTTAGATCTAGGGAAAGAGTAGTATTCTGTTACGGTTTGTTCCAGATCCAGGTGAATCTGGGGAGATTGGTCTGTGTCCGCACTCACGAATTTATCCATAAACACTCTTGGAATAGTAACTTCGCGATGTTGGTTGTCTTTCCCAGGGTTCAAGGGAAATACTCCTTCTCTGTCTAGGGTAGGTTCTCTACTCTCTTGTATAGACAGGTGTTTCAATTCTTCTTGTCTTCTTTCAACTTCGACATCCATATTTCTGGTCCTTAGTAGCTTCGACTAGTTTTCTTGTTCATTCAGTAAGTGTGTTATTCTCTTAGCCATGAAGTCTCTTAGGTATTTCTTTTTATGTTCTAGAGCTTCCTCTTCTTTTCTCTAGGTTTGATATTTCTCAATCCAGGTTTTTCCTAGTAACATAGAAAATGGGGCATTGTTCTCAATAAATTTAACAACCTCAAATTCTTTGTCTGTCGAATTTCCATGAGAAATCATAGATTTCTAGGTAAGTCTTCCACATAGGGTTATCAACGTTCCTCGAAATAATCCTATTCTTCCCAATGAAGGAATCATAACAAGATTTCCCAAAATTTCCGAGGTTCTTTCTGTCATAAAATTCACCTGTGTTTCCTCATCTAGAACACAGTCTATGTCGAAGTATCCTATCTTGTTTCTATGCACTCTTTTTCTTTGAAGATCTATGATAAGTTGATATCTCTGTGGTCATTCAGGGTTTCTTTCATTTGTAGTAATACAATCTCTGATTATTTCTGGGGTTTTTCCAAGGTATTAGTTTCTTGGTCTTCCTCAGGGTTTTCTTGTCTTATATTCATTATTTCAAACTTAGCAATCATTCTAGGGAAATCTAGAACTTCATGGTCCATATCTTTACAAAAAATACAACTAGGTTTTCTACCAGGGCATTTCTTAGCAATATGTCTTGGTCTTCTGCAACTATAACAAAGAGTTAATCCTCTCTTTCTCTTAAATGATCCCCAACCTTTCTTGTACTGTGAACTAGGATCATGGTGGCTAACCTGCAAAAAATTCTTCCTAGGATCCTACATCCATTTGTTAGTCCAAAAATCCTTTCTATGCATAGGAATAATGTATCTTTCACAATTTCTATCAAATCTACTCATATCAAATCTTCTTTCTTCTAATTGTGCCCTATTTTTCAGACTAGGAATTTTTTTATCAAACATACCTAGATTCATACTTTCAAAACAAAAATTTCCACTTATCTTACCTTTAACAGAGCACAAAGATTTCAGATCTTATCTCTTCAATAACAAAATATATTTTTTCTTACCTTTATTAGAGCACAAGGCTTTCAGATCTAACCTCTTTTCTTCAAATATTCCTCCTTTCTTAGTAGAGAGCTTCGCAAGTCAAGTAGAGTACTGCGTACTAGGGAAATATATCTATGCACAGAGCTTCCTTTTTTCCTTAGTTCCCAGCAATCACAGTTTCAAGTCCTAGCAACAGAACCATTTGCTAGCACAGGGGCATACCCAGGGTTCAATGCTTCAACAACACACCAAAAAAAACCTAACTACCGACCCTTTTGGAAACACCTGCAAAGTAGAAGAAGTCTCACCCAAGGTAGAGGCAGGGGTGGTTGCAAGACTCAGATGTATGCAACCTAGCTGGGATAAATATCTATGATTATAACACCTTAACATAGCACTTAGCAGTTGTCATTCATCAATACTTATCCTTTGTCTACAATGCAGATAAGCCCTAATTATAGCGCAACACAATATTCAACAAGATCCAACACATTCAAGCACTAAGCACATCAAAATAGACCAGATATGGTACTCATTCACATCACCAAGAACTAAGTTATCGTATCAGATACATCTAAACATACATTAATGTACTAAGCATAAATCATATGAGCAATAAAAAAACCATAATGCACAAAGCAACCATAACACGTGATATACGTGGTTCACCCCTAGCCCGGGGCTACGTCCACCAAATCTTCTTCTCTTTATTGTCTTCTGTCAATCATATACATGCATAGGGCCACAATATCCTACTCTGCATATGACAGGAGATCTATGCACACTCTGCCATATCCTCCTTCCTCGAGCTAGGTTACAGCACAAATCCCTCTTACAACCTATGCAAGCTTCTTATATCCACTTTCACTTAGCTCTGCCAGTGTCCAACAAAACACGCACAAAGAATTTCTAACTACCACTTGCACTTAGCACAAAATCACACATATGCACACATTGTCTCTTCTTACATTGCCTAGACATATATTTATACATTACAAAAGGGCCTGGACATGGGTAAACCCATGGGACAACATCCCCATACATGTTACATATGCACAAAACCCAAAAATTCCTAAAAGGGGGCCGATATGCCACGATCTCCGCTTTGACTTGCGCTTCACCTTCGACAACCTATCGAAGTCCCAAAAAGGGGTCAAAAGTGACCAAGGATATTCAAAACTTGGTCAAGGGCCAACACCTACACTCCCACAACATTCCCAACACTTAGTCATTTTTACTGAGTTATTCATCATGTTCCTATCTTATTTATTGTCCTAAGTTTATTCCCTACATTTTCTTTTGCACACCTCCCTGGCATTAAAATGGAACTATCTCTGGCTAACACTTGGAAGGTATTGACTGGACACATATAACTTGAAAATGACTTGGCAATGAGGTGGGCGATCAAAAGTTACACAGTGCACAAGCTACACAAGGTTCCATGGCTCTGTCTACTTCACACACAAACAATATGGAGGCAATTTCCTTATAAATATGTTATGGATACCCTATGACAATGCATGTGGGATAGATAAGGCAAATTTTGAAATCAAGGGCCAATATTCATGTGGAGAATAGATCAACGACTACTGAGTCTCTACATTCCAGAGGCCATAACTTGAGCTTTCGATGTCCAAATTGAGAAAATGAGAGCTCACTGGAAAGATAGAGACATGAATAACACTATGGAAATTTTTCCATAGTTGGAGTGATGGTTGTCATACCCTAAAAATTAAAATACATTCATGACTAGTTTTGGCTTGACAACACATTATTTTTGAAAAAATGGTTATTAAAATGAATTTATGAACATATAAAAGTGTGCCCCAATTTCGAGACAAATATCAAAGTTCATATTTACTAAAGGGATCTTAATTCATTGCACAAAAGGGAAAAAACCATAACCATAAAGAAGATCCATGAAGATGAAGAGAATATTATAAACCAAGGGAGAAGCATGTCTAGAAAAGGTTCTTTCCATCATAGTAAGTCAAGTAGACACTTTACTAATCCCTTTTCCTTCTTTTCCTCTCAATTAGTTGTCACCTAACCTTTTTATTTCATGATCTATGAATACCAAAGGTATACTCCTAACCGTGTTTTCTCCTTTCTTCCAGGTATTTTCATTTACTAGTCCAAGGGATCCCCATCCAAATCCATTTAGGATGAATGCCTATATTTTCAATTTTATAAAATATTTTAAAGACATCTATATATTTTTGTTGAGGTTCCTAGAGAACTATTCGAGACACTATACTTGTGAATTTTTAGAATTTGAGGTTTAAGCCTGATATTTCAAGTGTGTGTCTATCAAAATCCTTTAGTTTTAATTGAATGATCATGTTAAGTTCTTTGCATATGTGTTCCTTAATTCCCACTCTGTTAAATTATGTGTCTTTCTTTACTTTATGTTATGATGAAAATGTCATTGTGTGAGATTCCTTATTATATTGGCTTATAATCATGTACAATATTGTGAATATTTATTTCCTTAAATCTTGGTCCTTTCATAGGAATTCCCTGCATGTGAATATTTTATTCAAGAATAAGTGTGGTACTCTCTTAGGTATTTTCTATATTCCAATATTTTAATTAACAAAGAGAAGTACCACCTCTCTAAAAATACAAGAGGATTTATCCTCGTGATGTTATCTTCAAGACACTGAACAATCTTAAAGATGAAAATTGTTAGTGACCATACCAAGGAGAGATTCATTATGAATAAATATAATACTTTTCTTTTAGGATGATATATTATTGAAAAATTATAATTTTTCTAGTTCAAGTCTTGGGAAAATATATGGAATATTTCTAGTTGAATGATTTAAGATGAACTGGGTTCTTGAAAACCTGATTCAGGGAACATTAATTGGCATTGAAGATATGTTATTGGAGTTCCGAAAACAATTTAGTTATGCCAAATTTTTTAGAACCAAAGAACCATCCAAGATTCGGGCGGATGAGCTTCCCGATGACTACATTATTAAAACTTAGGATTTTAAAGAAAGATTCCCTAGAGACTCCACTAAAAAAGATTCCAGAATTACAAGAATATCTATATGACGACTCTACCAAATAATCTGTTTCATGTTGTGATGAAATTTCATCTTTCCCACCAATCCCAAAAAAAGTTCTTCAATTTATATTAAAGATATAAGGTTCCAAAAGAAAGAAACAGTTACACAGAATCCCCCTCAATTTGCAAGGAGAGGTTCATCCCATGCTAAATATTTCCATGGACAAGTTTCCCATGTTCTTTGAAAATACTTCAGAGAATGAAGAGAAACATTTATTTAAGCTTGATAATTTTTGTGATATATGTCATAACCCCATAGGACTCCTATCCATATCTTACAATAGTACACCTCTCGAGGGCATGTGACACCACACTGATTCTCACTTTGTTTCTTAGAAACACCAAGGATTCTTCACCCAAACTACACCTCTTCACCTAGAGCATACCCATACTTCATTCTAGGCTACAAGTGAGTCACACTCCTAATCTGTACAACTCACTTGTATACTTAAACCAATTGTTACCATTCTTAACACCTAGTCATTTAAGCATACATCCATGAACATGAAAAATAAGAGAAAACTTGTGAAACAAACAAGAGACACAGATATATAGTGTAGTAAACACAAGATGTACCTAACACCCAACTAAGTCTTATTATTGTGAAACAATTACAATATGAGCAATGATGGCTCAGTTTATAAATTGGGAATATTCACACAACTAACCTCACCTCACCAAGACACTCATACATAGATTCTCCCCACAAAGACTTGTTTGTCATAAAAAAAATCACAACCTTTGTGGTGCACCCTAGACATGTATCCACTACAGGATCAATGTCTCTTCTTTGTCATAAGAATTCACCAAGATAAAACAGAATTTTTCTTTTCATCATGGCATGCCCCACCCAAACCTATGACAAGACTTCCCCAAATTACCCTTGTGCATCCCACTCTTGGATACTTGTCTTCCATGTCTTCACAACTCTAACTTTCGTTCCGCCTTGCCTCATAACTCTACCTTGGTCAATTGACTTGTTATTTTTCTCTTATCCCCCATGCTTTCTTGGTTGTGTGCCTTGTGTTCTTTATATGGAATCCAACTTACTACTTCATGAATTGTCTCTTTCTTTGGCGTGCCATGCCCCTTCACATACCAGTGCACTCAAATGAGCCAATACACCTCTTCACAGACTAACACACCCATGTACTCATGCGCTCATTAAACTTTCACATCCTTTTAGACCGACATGTGAGAACCTTGGGAACACTCCTCATGTTGATGTGCCCGAACCTTTTTGGTGTGTCATTTCTTTGTGTGTTTCCTGAAACTAGATGATGAGACGCTTTGTGGGTGTGTCGATGGGCTTATCCAACCTCTCCAATGTTCCCATGTTGTCAAGGGTAGACAAGCCCACTCCTTGGGCACACGCCCAAGTCACCTTGTCCTTTCCCAAACACAACCCAAGTCCTCATAATCTATTGCAAGGCAAGTGAGGCATGTTGCCCCTTGGTGCCAAATATCATCACCGTGCACCCGAGGTGCTCCTTCTCATGCCTATATGACTTCATCTACCCAACCGATCACATTCCCCTTGTATTATCTTTCTAAAATCATCTCCAAGTCTTCCCAAGGAGTGCACATGATCAATGGGTGTTGCAGAGGGATTTACATCCTCCCCCACTCCAAGTTATTTTCATCTTCAACAACATCCGTTGATATCCATGATACCTCTACCCCATATTTGAATATTATCACCACTCAACAAATTCTATCTGGTCTATTGTTATCAAAGGGTACCCCCCTTAGAAGGATCCTAAACGTGTGCCTAAGTGTTGGATATTATTGACTTCTAGTTTCTTCGATACTTTGACTTTGTCATCTATTTGTCATGTAAATTGGATCCTCTAAAGTTCCAAACTGGTTGGGTGATCAGTCCAAATATTGTGTCTTTCCCTAGAGAATGCATGTCTCCACATCCAACAAACCCTTTTTTGTTTTCCTGATCATGATTCTATCTAAATATTCTTGGTTGTCTTGTTGAGTTTCCCACTGCACCCTTGACATGGTCACTTCTCTTAAGCTGAAATACTCTTTGAACCTCTCAATTCTGGAAAAGGTCATGCTCCTTGTCACAGTTTGGAAATTCACCTCCACAATCCATCCATTATTTCACAACTTCCCTACTTGAGTATTTCCTTGACACCTCCACAAGGCATCATCAATCACATTGATTTCTCCTGATAGTGCATCTCTATCTTCTTCATTTAGTAGGAAGAGTGTACCCAATATCCACCACCAAGGCTATTGGAATACATTGTATCTAACTTATTTCGATCTATGCATAGGTATCACAAGACTATCCTAACTTCCTTCAGTGTGCATATAAAATCCTCAAGTCACTCTGCAATAAGTTGGAAGTCATATATTCCTATGGCCTTCCTACAAAAGTTCATGATCACTGTGAGGTTTATGCCTTCCACTCCTACCTATTCCACATTTGTATCCAAGTCTAGTTGAGTAAGTGCCTCCATGCACTCTCTTAACTCAACTCCTGAAGTCTCTACAATGGGTAAGTCTGCAGGTCAATCCTCTAAACCATCTCTGGTTTGTAGTTTATAATGATTCACTTAGTGATTCCCCATCCACTCCATGGTCTCAAAAAGTGAAGAGTCCAACTATCCCCTAAACTCATATTCATGGTTCTGCTCATTCCTTAATTGGCGAATCTTCCCCATGGTTTCCTTCACTGAAGTCTTCGTCTCTATCAATTATTTATCTTCTTTCCCCAGAGTACTCAAAGATGTTGTGATTCGAGTGACCTCTTGTTTTTGTGTCATTTTACAAGGTTCATCCATGATTCCACTAACTCCTTCAACCAACCTAATCAAATATACCCTAGGCATCCTCCCAAGATTCTTATTCATCATTATAGAAACCTGTTTCCCCCAGTTTGTATATATAACTGTATTAGCCAAGAGACTGTGGAAAACTCAATATGTGTGAATATTTGATTGGATGGACCTTTGTATAAAAGGTCAATGAATGTAAATTTTGTTATTTACTAATAAATGGATAAGTGTTGCGTGACTATTGGAAAGTGGGGGTGTATTAAGAGAGACCATGAATGCTATGAAATAAATGATGAAGGGTACCATGAATGGTTGCATTAACCTTCACCAAATATTTACCTTACTGGATTTAATTACTCAGGACCAGAACAATCCTCTAACCCAGAAATGAATTACAGTTAGGCTAGTAGGTGGGAAGACCTCCTTAAAGGTTAATGAGGGGATGGGGTAGAGCACCGATATTTAAGGCTTTCAGACATGAACATAGGATGGGAATTCAGGCCACATGCAATATTTTTGAAGAAGGAAAGAAGGGAAGGTGTGGTGGGTAGAGAAAAATACCTACGAAGAACGCAAAAACTAGAGATTAAGCTCTTGGGTTCAAGAAAGAATTGGAAAATGAGTGTTCTTTTCACATGAAATGGATAGGAAGGTTATGATACAAGATGATAAACGAGGTTATTACTCCTTTCTTGGTATCGTATAAACCACTGCCAAGATCTTGCGGGAGGAGGAGAGTAACCTCCATCCCTACTATCGTTGAGTCGGAAGAGAGGGTTTCCTCATAGAGCAACGTGGTCTATCTCAGGAGTGGCTTGTTGGCACAGGGGAAAACCCAGGGCTCAGTTCTAATAGTGCACCAAAAATCCCTAACTATTGGCCCTTTCATCAACACATGCAGAGCAGATGCAGTCTCACCTGAAGTATCTATAGGGGGTTGCAGGACACATGTATCTACAACCAGAGGAGATGCAATGTGGATCTAGGGAAACACTCTCACACATATCTAGTGATACTTTATCTTTCTTAAGCCTACTGCACGAACTATATCTTAGATATAACACAATATTACATTGACAATATATCAAAGATCAGAAGAACACAACATCAATCACACACAGCAACAGGATATACGTGGTTCACCCTCTCCCTAGGGATATGTACACATAAATGTTCTTTATAATATATTAAATGAAAGAATACAGTTCTATCTACACTTAGCTTGCAGATCTTTCTCTTTCTTTCTCTCTTCTCTCTATCTCTTTACCTTGTGCACCCAGCTGCAGGGATGATCTTCGTACCCATCCAAATATCTCACAATACCGAATGCTATCCCAACACAATACTCCTCTCTCTATATTAACAACAACCAACTCATAGTGGCAACAAAAAATTGTAACCAACCCATATCGGGTCCTCTTAACCTTTATTTATACATTATAATAGCTCACCAACTGCCTTAGGCCGAAACCTAGGTTTCAAAACCCTAGATACCAAAACCCTAGGTGTCTAAACCCCTAGGTCAACTTGACCCACATTTCTAGGGCTTCGCTAGCCTATTCTTCCTTCCTTCCCATGAGGTTCTCCAAAGAATCTACCAGTGGATTTTTCTGCTTGCTAAGTTGTCCACGATCCACCTTCCTTGTTGATCTGTCTTCCTCGATCTCCTCATTCAATGACTTTCTCTCTTGGACTTCACTCCATCTTTTATGTTTCTTTGGCCACTTCGACCTGCTCTCGATCAGCAAGTCTTCCGCGTAGTTTTAATTCTATCTTTTCTCCCTTAATATTTTCTTATTTCCATAACCAAGGGCCAACATGCCCCTGACACTCATCTATGACTCATCCCAAGGCACTTTGATCTGAACCTTCTGTTTTACTTTGACTTCAGACTGCGTAGCGTAGCCTGTGCTTCCTGCTCTATTCCTCTACCCCATGTGCAAACTGTCTTTTATGTGTCTGGTACCCAGTCTCAACTGCACTCGGTACCTAGACCCTTGAGATTCTGATTTTACCGAGAGTTGGAGGGCAACTGTTTGTCATAGTACAATTTCAACTAGCTCCCATTCACTAATCCTTCCTTCCATTCCCCATTCAAAGTCTTCAGCTGCACAAATCCTCCTTCTGTAACATAGGAAACCATATATGGTCCCAACCAATGTGTTCTGAACTTCCCTGGATGCTTCATGAACTTGCTATCATATACCAATACCATATATCCTTGCTTAAATTCTTTCTTCTTGATATGTCTGTCATGGTAGGCCTTTTCCCATTCCTTCTGAACCTACTGGTGAAATATTGCAATAAATATGTCTTCTTCTAGTTCGAACAACTGTGTGAGCCTCTCTTGAATAGTGCCAATGTCATCCATGTCTATAAATGATACAATCCTCAAGATAGGAACTAAGTATTCCATGGGCACCACCACTTCTAAGCCATAAACCAAATTAAATGGGGTCTGCAATGTCAGCTTCTTGCAAGTAGTTCTATAGGCCCATAACACTATTGGTACTCTCAAATCCCAATCATCTCTATTCACACTGCAAATCTTCGTCAACATTGTCTCCAAGATCTTGTTGAATGCTTCAACTGTCCCATTCTCCTGTGGGTGGTAAGGGGTGTTTTTCTGGAGATGAAATTCAAATTCTCGAGTCATGGATTCAATAGTACTATTAATAAAATGTGTACATTTATCACTTATCAGGGTCTTTGGGCATCCAATCCTAGTTATGATGTCATAAAATATGAAGCACGCAGATTTAGTTGCACTACAGTCCTTAACTGCTCTTTCTTATGCCCATCTGGTCAAATACTTTGTCACAGTGATGATGTATTTGGATCATGTGCGCTTCCCTAGTGGGTTTATCGGTCCCACGAAGTCAATGGCCCATTTCTCAAATGCTTGTAAGGTAATCTAGGGTGCTAACAACATTTCATCTCTTCTGTAAGGTTTTCCAACTCTTTGGCATACATCGCAGACTCTGTGGTAATCCTTAGAATCCTTGTGTCAAGTGGGCCACCAGAGGCCATCTCTAAGAACCTTCTGCATTGTTTCTTTTCCTGCATAGTTTCCTCCTGTGATGACTTCATGTGATTCTGCCAAAATCAGTGGTATTTCTTCTTGCATAAAACATCTTCTCAGGATCTCATCAGGTCCAATCTTATATAGTTGTCTAGCTATAAGTGAAAATCTGCAACACAAACTACTAGTTGTTTCTTCTGACTGACTGTGTATTCGGAAGGTGCCATTCTTTTTTATACTATCTCGATGAAGTGATCATCAATCTTCTTGATGGCCAACAACTATGCATCTAGTAGTGTATCTTCCAGACTAGTAGGTTCCTCTCCATGTTCCAACCTAGACAAGTGGTCAGGTCCTTTGTTCATTCTCCCTGGTTTTACCACAATTTCAAAATCATATTCCTAAAATAAGAGAATCCATATGCATATCCTTCCCCCCAACACTGGCTTGTTGACTAGGTATTTCAATGTAGAGTGATCAATGAACATCTTAAAGTGTCCTCCCAACAAGTAGTGGCGAAATTTTTGTAGCGCATACACCATGGCTAATCATTCTCTTTCAATGGTTTTGTAATTTATCTCCGTTGTAGAGAGATTCCTGCTAGGAAAGGATAATGGGTGGTCAATATCTCCTACTCATGCTCCTGGTTGTGCTAATACTTATCCTAATGCAATATAATATGCATCGACATGCACATGAAATTCCTTACTCCAATCAGGAAAAACCAGAATAGGCGCAGTAACCATTTTTTGTTTCAGTGTGTCAAAGCTCTGCTAGCATTCTTTTGTCCAATGAAATTGACAATATTTCTTCAACAACTTCTCCATGGGTGTTGTAATCATTGCATATCCCTTAATGAACTTCCTGTAGTATCTAGTATGTCCCAGTGAAGTGCACAACTGTTTAACTGAAGTAGGGGGGGTAGATCAACAATAATAACAATCTTAGATGGATCTACCAGCAATCCCTTGTTACACACAATATGGACCAACAACATTCCAAAGGGTGAGAATAATATGCACTTCTTTAGGTTTAGGGAAATATGGCATTGCCTTCACTTATCCAATATGAGTCTTAAGTATTCAATATGATTTTTCAATAAGCTAAAAACAATCCAATCATCAAAATAGGCTTCCAAAAAATCATGTAAAAACTCCTTGAATTCTTCGACCACCACCCTTGAAAATATGGTTGGTGCATTCTTCAGTCCAAAAGGCATCACTGTATACTGGTAGGATCCCCATTCTGTTGCAAATGTGGTCTTATGGCAATCTTCCTTGGCAATCCTAATCTGATGATAACCTAAAAATCCATCGGTGAAGGAGTAGACTTCATGTCCCCCCACATTAGCTATCACTTCGTCATTAAATGGTGTAGGGAATGGATCATGTAGACATGCATCATTCATTTTCCTCAAGTCTACATAGATTCTAATCTCTCATGTTTTCTTATCTTGAACCACCATAAGGCTAATCCACTATGATTCTTCAACAGGTTCTATGATTCTTGCTTCCAACATTCTGTATAATTCAATCTTCACTTTCTCCTTATATTTAGGATTCAATATGTAGGGTCTTTTCTTAACTGGCCTTGCATCTGGTTTCAAGGGGATCTTCATCTCTCCTATAGGTCCTTTAATACCCTTCATATAAGTGAAATTGGTAGGAAACAAGTCCTGATATTCATTCAGTAACTCTGTGATCTTATCAATAGTGGCATCATCCCAATAATCTCCAACATTAGAAATAGTAGGTGCTTGCATTGTTCCAATATTAACTTTCTTGATTTTTATTGGTTTTCCAATAAAAGTTAGTTCAACTCCTAGTCCTTCTATGTCTCTTTGTCCTTCTGTTTCTATGATGTTCACGTTCCTGGGATTGTCATCTTCATCATCATTGATATTGTAACATCCTTGCAGTTTTTGAAGAGGTACAGTCCATTCATAATATTCTTGCTCCACATGGAAGATAGGTGCCTCCTCAAATACTTTCTTTTTGACAACCTGTAAAACTTGATCTACCAGAGGTTGTTGACTTTCAAATAAAAATGTAGCTACAAAATTTGGGGTCATACCTTGCCAATCTGCAGTGGTGAGGTGCAATTCCTCTTGAAGGTACCAGTTGATAGGGGTTGTGTCTAGAGTATTGATTAATTTATGCACCCACTTCTCTTGAGGAATGTTGCTCCAAGCTTCCTCACAAACTTGCACATGGTCTTTCAGACAACTTTGAGCTATGTACCTAACTTCACATCCTTCAAATTGTTCTAAAAAGTGCGTTGTCATCAAAGTGTGACATTGTATCCAGTTTGTGATGTTCCTTTTATGTGTTGCCCACCATATGGCTGGAGTAGCTTTCAAAGCCTCATCTAGTGCCAACAATATTTGTTGTACTGGTACAATTTCTTCAAATTATAATAAGAAAGTTTCTAAGTGATTCAAACCATCAAATGTGGGTAAATTACTTATTGTTGTGTTGATCCAATGAACTTCTCTAGTTAGTCTAACACATCTCTGTGTAGATACTTCATACATTTTATTCTTCCAATTCTCCAGTGCCTCTTCTGAGTTTGATGAACATGCACTGTCACTTCACCATCTTAAATTCCCATCTGTTGTAGGATTAATGTAATCCTTCTTTCTTGCTGTCAGTTTGTATATATTCTCCAACTCGTATGTGCAGTATTCATCTTTGATGGGCTCTGTGTATCTGAGACCTTCATCAGGATCCAAAGGTACGATGACCCTAAGTCCATCACCTTCAAATGTCATTCTTACTTTCTTCAATTCGACAACAGTAGAATTGGTAAAAGCCAATCAATTCCTAGCAATGCGGGATAAGAAAAACTATCATCAACTATCTCAATCACCTCAAAGTCCACAAATGTTCTGACCCAATCGATGTCCAAAGGGACATGTTCCAGTCTTCCAAAGGGGCTCATAGCCTATTGATTGGCTATCCTAATACTGATGGTGGAATAGATCAACTTAGGTTTTCCCATCAATGCCTAGGTCTGCTTCGTCATAACATTAACCTCTGAACCTAAGTGAAGGACCACATAATCTATATCATAATCCCCCATTTGAAAATTAAGGTGTAGCTCCTTATTTTTCCTTCTCTTTTTGGATAGTTGATGTACTGCTTTATTCAGTAGAGGATCTACCTTTCCTAGATCATATTGTCTGATCAAGTTATGGAGCTCTTGTACAACGCTCTCATCCTTTATCAAATTAATGCAAGTGAATAAGAATTCGATGAGTCTACTTACCTCTTTTCCTTCTTCAAGTGAAGCATACTGATCAAAGGCCAGGGGTGTTATTGGATAGATCTGTAAGTGCGGACACAAACCGATCTCCCTAGATCCACTTGGATCTAGAACAAAGCCAGACAAAACATGACTCTTTCCCTAGATTTTAACCATTGAATTAAATAGGAGGAAAGAACAAATGATGTACCTTATTATCGCTTCCTATGGTCTTTGTTGCTCCAGCTTCGCTCCAGTGCTCTCATGAAGTCAATACCAAGACAACACAAACCAACCAAAGTGAATAAAGCACGATCTATTCAACAGTTAATCTATGTATATGATCAAGGAGTTATACAATAAAGTGGAAATAACTTTATGGGAAAGGGACATATTACTATATCATATTAATGGAAAGTAAATATTACAACCTGAGCCTTGATGTCGCAAAATTCCTTTTGATGGCCCTTGGCTTTGACACACACACTTGCTCACTTTCATGAAGAAGATAAACTCTTTTGGATAACTGTTGTTGTAGCTTCAGTCCTTCACACAATTCTTTCACCAATTCTCCAATGAATCTTTCTTAACCTTTTCCATGAGAATTCCCTCAATATATAGGAGAGAATGAATTAGTTACTTGGATAAGAATGATCCCAAAATATCATGGAATCCAGTACTAGGATAACCATTCGAATTCCATCTCATCCTTCTAGAAGATTCCCTTCTAGAAGCATCGAGAATTCATCTTTTTCCTTGCTTTAGAAAGAGTTCCCACCCTAGCAGTTCAACACAGTGCGAACTTCTCACACCCTGGCTTAAGGCAGCCTGCGAGAATAGGTCATTCTTGTAGGCAAATATATTAGCAACCTATGAACCTCCTTCAAAAATGATATTTCTGGAAAGAGAAGAAAGTAATTATTCTCAGGAGAAAGTTCTTATGAAGAGAATGAGTACACCATCATCAATACATCATCATGATGACCAAAATCATGGGTAAAAGAATGCCCCCCAAAGTATGAGGTTGGAACCAGTTACAGCCGATAGACTTTGTAAACTGCATGTGTGTGTCAAGAACCAGGAGCACATCTAATCGGAAACCTCTGAACAACCAAGCATCTGCAGAATATCATATATATCAATTCTGAGGTAGGCATTCCCATACTCAGATCATAGACTGATGACATTATAGACATGGGTCATGGACACCAATCATACACTATGGATCCGTTCCATCAAAATATAGAATAGACATCGGAATACATTGTGGATCTATGCGAGAAATTTCAAATCAAGACGGCATAGCCACGAGACATACACAGTGGATCTATGTGTCACAAAGTATACATACTCCATCGCAACATAGATCACAAAGATGATATCCAGGGTCTTCAATCCCATCGCTCAAAGTACGAATCTAACCATGTGATTACATGTGTTGAAGTCGAACATGGTAGAAACCACTTGATTACCGGTCATTGATGAAACCGTTAACAAGTGCGAGGGAAATCACCATTGATGTCAATGACTCCCAAGGTACCATAGTACAATCCATCGAGTGTGAATAAATGATTTGAAGTCGAACATCTGATAGAATATTTTGATCAGGGGTCAATGATGTAAACCCACTATCAAAAGTGAGGAAGCCTACCATTGAGGCATGCAAGTTCCAAGGTACTAAATAATTTCTAAGTCTTGATTCCGGATAATGAGTTGAAGTCGATGGAATAAAACTCATCACAGCAGGGCCTTGATGTATCCCCCATCAATGACATGAAATGAGTAACATATTTTGAAGGTGAAATAGAGTATGATATGAATTGCACTGGACACAGGGAAGGCCGACACGGAGAGAATAGATAACTGCAGATGGCCGAATCAATATAGGTTTCAGATGGACTTCTCTTGAACATATGAACGACACGACCAATGATTTGGCAGCATTGACTCAAAGACGACACAGGGAATGACCTTGTAGCAAATCGAATGAGAGACAAATGGATTTCCCAAACCGGATTCAAATGATGAATAGGGGGTGTCATGTTCAAGAGCGACACTTACTGCAAATCAATACGAAGATGAAAACATATCCCTTTCCCAAATTTTCCCCCACCATTTCTGGTGAGTACCTCTTTATTTTTACACAAGCTTGAGGAGGATAACATATGCTTGTTGATATAATCTCATCCTTCAGACGAGTCCCTCAGAGTATGTTTAACGAACCCTAAGAAGGAGTGGTTCGGTCCCATCACGGTTCTATCAATGTTTGTTTAACGAGTCCAGAGATAGAAAACGCGAAGGTTTTTCAAGTTTATAGAGTTTGGAAAAACACTTAAAAAAGAGAACTCTCTCAGTTCCTTTTTCGTAAAATAGTCTGAATGAGACCGAAAAATAGATAAATTATCGCTCACCAGATGCTTACTTCAAATACTTTATCGAGCGTGAAAATAGCAAGGTCGCTCGATGATCTTTTCATGTTTAGAGAGTCTGAAAAAAGCTTAAAGAGGACTCCAGGGGGCTCCTTTTTTGTATAACCTTGTTGAGCCCAAAAAAGTGATAAAAGTATGCTCGATCACGTTCTCATGTATTTACGAGCGCAAGAACGGAAAAAAAACGACGCTCGATGTTTTATGTAAAAACCATAAAAAACAATCAAAGCACACGATGCAAAAGAAAAACTATGTTCATATCCCGATATTTGATCATCAAGATCATCACACCTGCAAGAATTACACTCAACATAAATTTAGGGATTAGGGTTTAATTGATAAATAATCATAAAAAACCAAAATGATATAGTAAAAGTAAATAAAAGGAGTAAATACTCTTTTTTACCACACCATTTTTACATTTCCACTATTGAGCTAAAAAAACCCCTCTTTTACCCTCCAAGTTTGACGTTAGATTGTGGGAGCTACGAGAGACCATTCAGCGAGCTGTCTGTGACAAATAGATAAGCTCTTCATCCTTAACACGTTCATGGTTTAATTTTGTAATTTCACTAGTTAAATTTGTAGTTTTAGGTTGATTTTCTAAGCCCTACATGCGCACTGCCATTCTCACAGGCAGGCTATACGGGGCCTGCGAGAATGATGCGTTCTCGCAGGTGAGACTAAGGCCACCTGCGAGGTTCTCACACTGTGCACATAGGGAACCTATGAGAACTGCAAAGCTCATTTTTTTTTAAAAATTTTTACCCAATGAAAAAGATCCAAAGCATGAAATTTTTTATTAATCCTATTATTGTGTTCCTTATGTAGATAATTGGCCATCGACATGGTGCTTGAGTGGCGCGAAAGGGAACATGAAGAGGATAATGCAATGGCCGAAAATCATCCACCTACCATAGCTACATTGAGAGACTGTGGGCTCTTGAAATACTTTCGCATCCCGGGCATGAGGGCCCAAGTTAGACTATTAGAGTACTTGGTGCGTATGTGGGACCCTGATCAACAGGTGTTTCATGTGGGGGCCCACGCATTGTCCTTAGACATTGAGGACATTTACTTTTTGGCTGGATTGTCCAGGCGCGGATACTATGTTAGCCTGACCGATAGTAGAGGTGGTGGGCTAAAGATGAGTGAGTACTGCAATTTATACTGCGTTCCCAAGGTTGAGAGAAAGAAGGGAAAAGTAGCTATCTGGGTGGTACAAGACTTAACCCTTCGTACTATCCTTTTCATTATAACTCGGATGGCCAGGAGTTCTGCTCCTCACATGGTGTTACAGAGTTACTTCCAGTATGCTATTGAGTGTACTGAGCCTCAGGTTTTCAACTAGGTATATGCTATGCTTCGCAGTATCAAAAAGAAATTGACCAAATGTAGGTGAGGTGACCTGAAACAATTCGGGTATGGATCTTTGTTGGTGTCCTTCTTCCTTGAGAGGGTTCCCATATTGAGACTACAGTTTGAGTGGAATATACCGGGTCCCAGGGATCCAAGGATTGTGAGATGGTGTCGACTCATGGCCCGGCACATACCAGGACCGATCATCAAGTACGATGATACTTTCTTTGACTGGCTTCAAACCCAGATGTTGATGGTTGATGACTACGCTTATGCTGGGTTGAATTTTCGAGGGGATCCAGACTTAGCACTGCCAGAGGATACTCAGTGGGGTGAACTTGGTAATAAGTACACACATTTTTCTCTTTTTAAATGTTTTTGAATTTTTGATCATATTCAAATGTTTTTGTTTTATATATTCATCCAAAGACTAATACAAAATCGTTTGTTGATAACACAGATGTTGGACCGTACAGACCTCCCGAAACTTCTCCCATCCAGCAATGAGGAGAGGTAGAGACAACACCATAGTATGCTGAGGATTATCAAGTGGTGGAACAGAATCTAGAGGGCCTGATTGCAGACATTCCAGACATGACTCTGGAAGAGGTTCCACGACGTGACCAACGTCATACTGTAGGGGTATCAACATCTATGAGTCGACTTCTCCGTAGGGTTGCTAGGGAAGTCCTGTGTTACCGTGAACATCATCCATGATGTTACTTTGTATAAGCTATAAGCTTCAATTTTTGATATTTTGGTCTTCAAACAAACTTTTTGTAAAAAACTCTTTTGATCGTTATATATATAGACGGCTTCTACCGGTTTACTTTATATTGTGTGAATTTTGATGTGTTTGATTTATAAATGATTCAAATGTCTGTCCAATACATAATTAGCCAATGCATCTGTTAATGTATTTAGACATCTAGGAATATGTTGATATTCAATATGATCAAAATAGCGTTCCAAGAGGCGAATTCTCAAATACACCCATAACAAAGTAGGACTTCGAATAGAGTAGATATTACTTAACTGTAGTACTACAAGTTGTGAGTCAAGTTGCACAACCAAATGATGAATTCCAACTGAGATAGCATCAACCAATAATTCAATAATGGCGCTATACTCTGCAATGTTGTTGGTCGCACAGTCGAGGCACACACCTCATAAAGATACAAGTTCGTTTGTTGGGGCATAGATTGCCCACGCAGCGGAAGCAAGGTTTCGAGTACTATGGATAGCACCATTAGCGAAGCCAATATAGGGTAGCGAGACTTTGACATCTGGAAATCAAACACAATGTCACGTAAGGGCAGAGACCAGATAACGACAAAAGAAAACTATAGTAACACACAAAACGTATGATACAATAAAATACAAGTACTTGTGCACAAATGATTTATGCATAGTACTTCTTCAAGTACAACCCATTCCTGGGTTCACTCAAAGGGATACCATCGTAATATACCAACTCATATGCTCCTTTTTCCAAAACTCGGTGAACAATATAAGGACCTCGCCACATGGGTTCGAATTTCTCAGCTCCTAACACATCTTGATCCTGTTCATAGAGAAGAACAAGATCACCTTCGGAGAAAATGTGAGGCTTGACATGCTTGTTGTATTGGGCCTTGAGACATTTTTTATGGGATTCTATTACTAGAGTGGTGTCACATCGAGTTTCTTCTAATCACATAAGATACAATAGACGTTCTTCTTCAGCAGAAGTATTGGGTAGGAGTTCAACAGCTAGCTTCAGAGAGGGTATATCGCATTCTATAGGAAGAATGGATTCCACACCATAGACTAACCGAAAATGTGTAAACCTAGTAGTGGACTTGACAGATGTCTTGTACGCCCACAATGCCGAAAACAACATTGTGTTCCAACTTGTTTTATGAATTCGTATCATCTGTCGAAGCATCGTTATAAGAACTTTGTTGATTGCTTCAACCTGGCCATTGGCTTGTGGATAATAGGGTGTTGAGTTATCATGACGAAGACCCAACTTCTCAGTAAGTTTGGACATCATAAAATTCCTAAAGTGGCTACCGTGATCAGTGACGATAGCTTGGGGAACACCAAAACGAGCTATAACATGGTTAAAAAGAAACAACGTGGTGGTCTTTCCAGTATTGTCGAATGTCGGCATCGCCTCAGCCCATTTCGTAAAGTAATCAACGGCTACAATGATGTAACCATGCCCCCCGGCCGAGTGAGGGTGACATGTCATGAAATCGATACTCCATTTCACAAAAGGACCAACTGATATCACAGGGTGAAGAGGAGCAGGATGTGACTGGATTTTCTGATTGTAGGTCTAGCAGGCATGGCATTTATGAACGGTAGTAATGCAGTCATTAAACAAAGAAGGCCAAAAATATCCTGTGCATAAGATATTCTAGGCAATAGCATACCCAGACATATGACCACCACATGCTCCGGAATGGCAGTCATTCAGAGCTTTCTCGGCTTCATCAAACGTTAGACAACGTCGAAAAATAGAGTCAATCCCTCGATGGTAAAGAGTATCCCCAAGGATAATGTATTGACAAGCTTGATAATGTATGTGACGTCGTTCAGTGCTAGACAAAGTAGGCCAGAAAGTCTGAGTTTGGAGATATATAATGATATCCCCATACCAAAGATCGGCAGTGCTAATAAGGAAAAGAGATTCATCAGGTAATGAATCAACTACTACATTTTTCGTTGCAGAGTGAGGAAAATCGCATATCAACTCAGCAAAAACTAAGGATTTCTTAGACTTGGCGCGATCGAATTCCAAGTCAAACTCCTGGAGTATGACAATCCATTTGGAGTACTTTCCCCCAAGCAATTGACGTGTCAAAATATGTTGCATAGGGTTGCAATGAGAAATCATCGTAGTCTTGCGTGAGAGGATATAGTGTCGGAAGCATTGGAAGTCTTGAATAGCAGCCAAGGCTAGTTTTTCGATATGTTGATACTTGATTTCAGTTGGTGTGAGACTTCGACTCAAGTAGTAAATAACATATTCATTGTGCGCATCATCCTCTTGAATGAGAACCATGCCAATAGTGTACTTCGAGGCAGCAAGATAATGGAAATAATCACGATTGTAATCGGGAGGAAAGAGAAGAGGGGCCCGCGTTAGGGACAACTTTAAAGCTTCAAAAGCATTGTTGGAAATGGTATCCCAGACGAACTCTGAATCTTTCTTTAGTAGCTGCGTAAAACCACGAGTGATCTCGGCGTAATTAGGAATAAAACGACGAAGAAAGTTTGCTTTCCCCTGCAAACTTTGTAACTGGCGTAGTGTAGAAGGAGGAGGGAGATTAAGAATCACCTCAACCTTAATAGGATCTACCCGGATCCCTTGACGCGAAATGATAAAACCTAGAAGACGGCTGAATTCTATGCAAAAAACGCATTTATGAGTATTTAACCGTATACGATAGAACTGACAACGAACGAAAATGGCCCGGAGGTGGGTAGGGTGAGCGGGTAAATTGTCCAAATAGGGTTGAACGATATGCTTAATATCATGAAAAGCATAAGACATAGCACGTTGAAACGTCACGCCAACGTTCTTAAGACCAAAAGGGAGTTTCCTATAGGAAAAAGTACCCCAGGGACAAATAAAATCAGTCTTATGTTGGTCCTCGAGAGTAATGTTAATTTGATTATAGCCGGAGAAACCATCCATGAGAGAGAAAATTTCAGTGTTGGCGCAGTCATCGACAATCTGATCGACAAAGGGGGTAGGAAAGTTGTCTTTGGGACAAGCTTTGTTAATATCCCTGTAATCAACACATACACGAATACTGCCACCTTTCTTGTCAATCGGGACAGGATTGGAAACCCATTCTCTAAGAGCCACCGGATAAATAAAGCCTGCTTTCAGAAGTTTTTCAACTTCGAGTTTGATAGCAGCCGCTTTACGAGGGTGAACTGGACAAAGGTGTTTCCAGACGGGTTTAGCATCGGGGTATGTCTTTATCTCATGTACAACAATTGCAGGGTCAATACCCGGCATCTCTTCGTAGCTCCAGGCGAAGATGTCACGAAATGCTTTGAAAAGAGACGTATAGGTGACTATTTCGTCGGAAGAACACGAAGCTCCAATATGAACATTTTCAACAATCCCAGGTTTAATGGATATGTCAATGGGAATCGTGGGTGAGATATTACTTAAGTTCCCTTCAACAAACACATCATGTGTAGTCACGGGAACCGTCGAGATGACAACAATGTTCGACGGAGGCAAAATTCGTTGATAGTTCTCAAGAGTGTGTTGTTCCAGAAAGAGTATGGAACAATGATGCCCATCGTCCCAAGGGGTGTCCTCCATGACAGACATGATGATCTCGTCAGTGGGAAAAATAACACGAAAAGGATTGGGAGACATCTCATCAAGAGAGGGGGTAGAAGGTGTTGTCGATTGAATGGCCTGATAGGTGGATTCAACCGGACTTAACGGCATTGCGTCGCCAAAATGAAGATGATCTCCAGGGTTAGGGACAATCCAAGGGTCTTGTGACGTAGGAAGTTCATGAGGCATGGTGAAGATCATTTTGATAGAAGCAACAGATGGGCGTGGAACATTGGGCAGTGGAATGGGGAAAGTACCCATTAATGAGGGGTCCTTTAAAAGGCCTACACTGACATTTTCATAACCCGGTGGGGTTTTAGCAATAAACGACACGTTGCCAGTACGGGTATCAGAATTGAAGAAGGCAAGTTGGTCAATGGTAACAACCTTTCCTTGATGAGGTAAACGTACTACACGGAAAAGTGTTGACACAACAACGCGCATGGAATCGATCTAGCTACGACCAAGCAAAAGATTATAATCAAGAGGAGCGTCAAAGACTTCCACTTCTACTTGGACCATTTTACCTTCTAACGTGATTGGAAATTAAGGAAGAACACTGTAGGGCTTAAAAATAGAGCCATTGAAGGCTTTAAGAGTGTTTTGGGATTCATTCAAAGGAGGAGAGCCAATGTATTTCCAACAAGCAAGAGACATAACACAAGTCGAGGCACCCTCGTCGATAACAGTTCAACAAATGTTCTTGTCAGAGACAACAACTTGTATTTGAAATGCGAGTTGAGGAGGTAACCTTGGAATGTGATCTTCCAAGTCAAAGACTATCAAATTCGTATCTGTCGGGTCAATTCCACCTATAGCTTTCAATAGTGCCTTCCATTGTGCAGGAAAAGACTGAAGGAATTCAAGGGCTGACATCATTGAAGGTTCATGGGCCAGATCTTCAACAATACTGTAGTTCTAGGCCGCACGAGCATGAGGATTTAAAGCCAATTTCCGAACGACACCTTTTGGGGGTGGTCGCAGAACTGTATCAAGGCTCGGTCATTTGAGATGAAGAGGACTATTAGTAGGTGGAGTTGTGGGAGAGGGCTGCACTAAAGTATGAGGTAAATCGTCAACCTTCTCCTTAGATGGAGAGTAATCTTTAGCTCGAGTTGTGAGTGCAAAGTTGTTTTTCTTAGAATCACCAGTACACGTCAAAACATATGATGTGGTAGAAGAAGAGGGTTGGTTGTGAATGACCAACTGAGCCTGTTGTTGAGACGGGAAGGGGTGGGACAGGACAACCAGTGTTGAAGGTTTTGGAGTTCCTTGAAGGAACTTAGTGACCTCGGCACGTCGTGGACAATCCTTCGTGTAGTGATTGTCACCATAGATAAGGCAAGGGTATCAGGGTTTGCACTTATCCTGATCTTCAATAGGAGTGGTTTTAGTTTGATCTTTTTTATTATTATTTTTTCCCTCCTTATTCTTACCTCTCCCCTTCTTTGATTTGTTCTTACCAGCTAGGGTAGATTGGACAACATTTACCTCAGAAGTTTTGTCGGTGGTAATGGTAGGAGATGGAGCATTTTGAACATTAGAAGAAGAAGATTTAGGGGTTGTTCTTGAAACTGAATGTGATTGGGTTTGGGCATTACCAATCACACCATCATCTGCATGCGAGGCAACTGGAGCAGGGAAGTGCTGGAAGAATTAGGACGAGGTAATTTAGGTAATAAATCGTAAAGTGTTCTCGTTTGCGAATAAATGAGATCAAGATATTGAGCACGACTTATAGCCTGCTCTTTTGTGACAATGCCACCCATGGCAATGTCCTTACCAATTTTGTTCACAAAGGATTTTGTAAACCATTCATCCAGTAACTGATCGGGGAGTTCAAGTTTAATGAGACATCGTCTCCTTCGCCACTCATGGATATGATATGATATATGAGTTCCTTTAGTCTGTTTGAAGGAAGTCAAAATATCAGTCCTGGTATCATAACAGATCAGTAACTGGTAATGCGTAAGGAAATCCATAGCTAGGGTGTTAAAATCAGAGAAGAAACCTCGTGAAAATTCGATATACCACTTCGCAGCAGAACCGGTAAGGGTTCGTTGAAAAAGATGTAAACGAATAGAGTCATCCATCAATGAGTTGGATGAACACCATAGGTGAAAATTCATAACGTGATTGTTTGGTTCCTCTCCCACTTTTCCATTGAATTTAGGAATGTCCGAGGGAAGCTTGGCTGGAATAACAGGCCATTGGGGAGAGTGACGAATAGGATCATTTAAAATCCTAGACAAATCTGGCAAATCCAAAGTAGCAAGAAAAGGTAACTGTTGATTCACCTGCGAGTACTGGTGGCTTTGGGGTGGAAGCCCTGTCGGCAAACTAGTAGGACCGTAAGTAGTCTGCACATAATGGGAAGACACGGGAAGATTCAGTAGAGGTTGGTGAGGATAGTAGCTCAAGGGATTGTGACCTTGAGTTTGAGCGGGGACCTGAGTTTGAGAATTCGTACCCCAAATAGGATTAGGTATACCTGGATATGGTTGGCCTATACTAGGGACAGACAACTGCTGCCCCCCAATCGTTTGAGGAGGATTTTGTATCATCTGATTCCAATACTGGGCCAAAGAGGGAGGTATATTTTGTCCAAAAGGTGGGGTTGGTCCCCCTATCGTAGGTGTTCCAACCGAAAGTCGTGTTCCAATCGAAGGTTGGGTAGTAAGTGGAATATGTATGGTAAGAGGAAATTGAATCGTACCACCTTGTTCACCAACGGGAATCTGCAAGTTCGGTGTAATGGATAGGATAGTGCCACTAGGATTAGGATTACCAGTAGGAAATTGAGGGAGTGTCAGAATAAAACCGGGAATAGGGTGCCCAAGAAAAGAAGGACCACTTGGAGAAATGGATGGGGTTTGTGGAGGTGTTGGAATAGAAGAATTCAACAAATCATTCAACGCATGGTATCCGGGTGGTAGTGTCAGAGTGACATTAGGCGTTCACTGTGTGTTTATAGGAGCAAGATCAGCTGCAGTGAACCCGATTGTGACACTCGTAGTATTCGTGAGATGGGCCATCTCGGCAGGGAAAGTAAAGTGATAAGTGGTATTCAACGGTATAGTCTCTGTCTCAGAAAACACCAGAGGGTTGATTTCGGAGACCACGGGCGAACTAGGACCAAAAAGGGTCCTTTGGAAATCACCTACAGACCAAAAAGGATCTTGGTCTTCTACACCGGGAAAAGGCCCAACGGGTGATCTAGAAGAAGTAACAACTAATTCTCCAGAAGAATTCAGGCGCATAAATGGTCGCTCAGAACCAGGGTGAAGTCAAAAATCCTCTCTAGTATTGGTAATTCGAAAAGGTTCTAAAGAGTTTCGTTCCACTTGTGGTGTGGTGACAACTGGGACCTCACTTTGCCGAGGAGAACCCTTAGGTGTACTTGTAGGCAAGGGTTGAGAACCGTCCAGATGCTCTGGAGATAAAAATTGCATTCTACGTGAAAGATGTGGAGGAGCTATTGTAAACGAGTGACAAACTTCGCGAGGAAAATCCTATGGTCAACTTCGAGAAATAAACAACACGCGCTAGTAAAGAAAATATAAGAAGCAATCACCAAGCAAACAAGACCTTCTAATTTCAAATCCACTAGTTGGTGATGAAATCCAACGTCGCAACAATGAGACGAGAAGGGGCGGGGCTAGGGTGGAAAAGTTACGCTAACGACCTTCTTAACGGACTTACACCCTGGTGCAAGATCCCACACATAATCGTGGGTATACCCTCCAAGGAGCCCGAGTGAGTTTGGTCAACGTCAATTCCAGGTACCGTGAATACTTTCCCCTCCACAGTCACCTCGGGTAAGAACCTAGAGAGAAAGGCCACTAAGGTCACCAACAACAACAATAAATCCTGGGGGGATAGTCGATGGTCCAATCCACACGCAAGGGCAGGGTATCTAGCCCGAAATCAACTCAAAAGGCTTCCACTCATCATTGTGGGTATACCTCCGAGTGATCCCCATAATACGTGCAATCTCTACACTGATATCAACAAAGCAGGGTGAGTAACTTTGCCAATATCAATGCGACCTAGTGTTTGACCCTTGTGTGAGAAGGGATTCCCAGGACAAGATGTTGCAAATGGAATTTAACACTCCCTAACATAAGATGCTATTGTGTGTTTTGTGCTTTTGGAGAGTGTATCTCTCTTCCTACTCCAAAGCGCTAGCCTAGCTAAATGTTGGTGTAAAAGATCCCTAGAAAAGAGTTACTAGATAAATTTTATGATTACGTAGTGTTATTAAGAGATGTTGTTTACTCAAAGGTAATGGAAATGAAACTTATGTTGTATGACTCTGACCCAACAATGCAAGGAGGATAATGAAAAAGACAACTTTTCATTCAATGAATCCTATGTATGGGAGAGAGAGAAAGTTTTCCTGATCAACCCTTGAACTACAATACAAAATTTCCTTTGAAAGACAAATGCAAACAATCACTTATCAAATGACAACTCTCTATTGTGTCTTTTTCAAATACTTCAACAATCTCAATAATTTGATTTTCAATGTTTTCTAAAACGAAAAGAATTTTTTGAAAGAAAAACTTGTTTGTTCACTTTTCAAAAAGGACCCACACTATGACAGCGAGAGTACAAAAAATAAAAATAAAACAAATGAACAAGCAATGATAAACACCCAATCCAATCTTTCAATGAAAGCAAAAAATAAAGAGCAAACCAATTTAATCTTTTCAAATGCAAAAGAAAATTGTCCTTTCAAACAATAAGCAAATAAGAAAATACCAAACAACTCAACTTTCTACCAATCAATGGTTCTCAACCAATCAAACACACTCAGAGTCTGAAGTCATAGAGAATGGTTTTGCCAAGAAAATTCAAGAAACGAAAGTCGAGCCAAAAATGACAAGAAAAGCCTTGAAATCATAAAATTGTTCAAACATCCAAATGAAGACAAGAAAGATATCAATCTAAGGCCCAAGAAACTCATAAGAGGCAATCAAACTGATCTGGGCAGTTGAAAATCTCAAAACTCAAATCCAAACTTTTGAAAAATTGTGTTCGCAGGCAGGCAATATTACCCAGTGTGAGAATCAATGATTCTCGCAGGTGACCCTTGAGAAGGGTGTGAGAACCTCGCACTAAAAACTAAAGGAAGAGTGAAAACTCTACCAATTCTCATAGGTTGCAATGAAGTACAGTGAGAGAATGCCTGAACATAGTAAAAAATTTGAAAAATGAAGCAAAATTGAAAAAGGCTTCTGGACTCAGAGGGTCTATCAGGATATCCTGAAGACTCAGAGATTGATAGGACAGGAGAAAAGTAAAACCAGAGAAAATGGCCACAGAAGAATATCAAAAGCCACAAAGAAAATGGGATTGATCCCCAGTGGAGTCGCCAATTTTGTTATTGGATAAATCCGTAAGTGCGGACACAAACTGATCTCCCTAGATCCACCTGGATCTAGAACAAAGCAAGACAGAACATGACTCTTTCCCTATATTTTAACCATTGAATTAAATAGGAGGCAAGAAAAAATGATGTACCATATTATCTCTTCCTATGGTCTTTGTTTCTCCATCTTCGCTCCAGTGCTCTCGTGCAGTCAATACCAAGACAACACAAACCAATCAAGGTGAAGAAAGCATGATCTATTCAATAGTCAATCTATGTATATGATCAATGAGTTATACAATAAAGTGGAAATAGCTTTATGGGAAAGGGACATATTACTGTATCCTATTAATGGAAAGTAAAGATTACAACCTGAGCCTTGATGTCGCAAACTTCTTTTCTATGGCCCTTAGCTTCGACACACACACTTTCTCACTTGCATGAAGAAGATCAATTCTTTTGGATAACTGTTGTTGTAGCTTCAGTCCTTCACACAATTCTTTCACCAATTCTCCAATGAATCTTGCTTAACCTTATTGCTTAACCTTTTCCATGAGAATTCCCTCAATATATAGGAGAGAATGAATTAGTTACTTGGATAAGAATAATCCCAAAATATCAGGGAATCCAGTACTAGGATAACCATTCGAATTCCATCTCATCCTTCTAGAAGATTCCCTTCTAGAAGCATCGAGAATTCATCTTTTTCCTTTCTTTAGAAAGAGTTCACACCCTAGCAGTTCAATACAGTGAAAACTTCTCACACCCTATCTTAAGGCAGCCCGTGAGAATAGGTCATTCTCGCAGGCAAATGTATTAGCAGCCTGTGAACCTCCTTCAAAAATGATATTTCTGGAAAGAGAAGAAAGTAACTTTTCTCAGGAGAAAGTTATTATGAAGAGCATGAGTACACCATCATCAATACATAATCATGATGACCAAAATCATGGGTAACAAGTGGCATTCCACATTCTCTCACTTCTGGTTGTGCCTTTTGTTCGTGCTTGAATCGTTGCCAGGTGAGCAAGAATGGGAGCACTAGCATGCCCTGTTGGGCTCAGCAAGGCAGAACAGGTTTGCTGTGGATCAAAATGGGTTAACAGAGAATAGAAAACCAAACGAAATAAAATCTACCTAAGAACTGAAAAGCAAATAAC
>ML780625.1:152493-170969 GCA_009831015.1 Picea engelmannii
GTTCAAGCAGTGGAAGATCACATCGAGAATCAACAAAAAGTTCTCCAAATCTTAAAGGACAACCTGACCATGGCACATAATCACATGAAACAACAAGTAGATCAACATCGTAGTGAAAGAAGTTTTGAAGTAGGGGATTGGGTGTTTTTAAGACTACAACCATACACATAGATGTCCCTCAAGCAAGCCAAGAAGGATAATAAATTATCATCAAAGTACTATGGCCCTTATAAGGTGTTGCAAAAGATTGGTACTATGGCATACAAATTGGAACTGCCTGCATCTTCACGAGTACACCTAGTTTTCCATGTTTCATTCTTAAAGAAGGTTATAGGTGACAAGAACCCAGTTCAAATTATATTGCCATAACTTGATGAGGAAGGAAAAATAATATTGGAGCTTGAAGCCATCACTGACACAAGAATTCACCAGCTGAGGAATAGATCCATTTCAGAGTATCTCATTAAATGGAGGAAACTATCGGCTGAAGATTCCACTTGGGAAGATGAGCCTTTTATATAAAAGCATATAGAGTTACTCAAGCGTTCCGGACAACACTTGTCTCAAGGGGAGGGGCATGTTAAGCCCTAATATTGGCTCATTACCCCTTAATTGGGGCATATTATATTAGTAATGTTATTTTATTTATGTCGGCTTTAGGCCATTAGTTGTAATTATACGTCCTAGTCTCCTATATATACCAAGGAGACATTTTCATTTTGAATCATCTTGTACTTAAACATTTAAGTGGGGTAAAAGGAGGTTTCCCCCTCGAAGAGGCTTATTATCTGAAATTATCTCTTTTTCAAGGCGTTAAGTACTTTTTCTGAGGTTTTTCTATGCTATATTGATATTTGGTTCTTAACACAAGATTGGTTGTCCAATCACTTCCCTTCAGAAAAAGGGGGTTAAATTCACTTGGACATCAGAATGTGAAGAAATATTCCCGACACTGAAATACCTTTTGACCCATGCACTCGTGCGAAAAATTGCAGACCATGACTTCCTTGTGTGTATAGATGTCTGCAAGGAAGGACTCAGAGGAGTACTTATGCAAGAAGGACATGTGATTTGCTAGGAATCCAGAAAATTGAACGAGCATGAAATCAATTATGAGACCCACGACCTAGAGTTGGCTTCCATAGTGCATGCTTTAAAAATGTGGAGGCATTACCTCCTGGGTAAGAGATTTGTGCTTATGACACACCATTATGGATTGATGCACTTGTTTGATCAACCAAGGCTCAATGTTAGACAAGCTAGGTGGATGGATATCCTTAGTGAGTTTGATTTTGAAATCAAAGACATCAAAGGAAAGGAAAATAGGATGTATGATGCCCTTAGTAGAAGTGTGAAAATGATCCACCTGGAAGTGGTGAGAACCTATGAAACGGATGTCAAGGAAAGAGTCAGAAATGTAAAAAAACATATGCATTCTTCAAGGTCATGACATTGTACCTAAAGCAATATCCCATGGGGCTAAAGTATGAAGGCTATCAGATGTTGGATGAAGTTTTGGTGACTTACAAAAACAAATTGTATATCCCAAGTTGTGACGACTTGAAGAGGTTCATAATGGATGAACAACACAAGAGACCATACACTAGTCACCCAGGATATCAGAAAATGATCACGGCCACTAGGAAACAATTCTATTGGAATGGACTGAAAAAGGACATAGTTGACTATGTAGCTAAGTATCTAAAGTTCCAGCAAGTTTAGGGAGAACAACGGAATTCAACAGGGTTGTTACAACCTATACCAATTCCAGAATGAAAATGGGAAACCATATCCATGGATTTCATCACCAGATTACTAAAATTGACCAAGCGGAATGATTCCATCATGGTAGTGGTGGAAACATTGAGCAAGTATTCTCACTTTGTTCCTGTCAAATCGATTTGAAAGGAAATAGATATTGCCAACATCTTCATGAAGGATATATTCAGACTGCATGCCATGCCTAGGGAGATTATATCTGATAGAGATACAAAATTCACTTCAAGCGTTTGGAAATCCTTGATGGCTGGTTTTGAGACTAAATTGTTGTTTAGCACAACCTATGTCCCTCAAACCAATGGATAGATAGAAAGAGTACACCAGATATTAGAAGACATGTTAAGGATGCATGTGATGCATCAGCCTAAGAAGTGGGAATACTACCTACCATTGGTATAATTTGTCTACAACAACATTTATCAAGAATCACTGAAGATGAGCCCTTTTGAATCCCTCTATGGTAGACCATGCAAGAGTCTAGTCAGATGGAGTCATCTAGTAGATAGAATTTGAATCGGACCCGACATGCTGAAAGAAATGGAACAACAGGTAATTAAAATAAAGAAAAATATGAAAATTGCTCAAGATAGAAAGAAAATTTACGCCGGCAAAAAGAGAACTCCCAGAGAGTTCAAGATGGGAGACCATGTCTATCTTAGAGTTAGGCCCAGAAAGAGTTCCCCGAGAATGGGAGCTTCTGCCAAGATGGCACCTAGGTATTTTGGAACCTTTGAAGTCTTATATAGAGTGGGACATGTAGCCTATAGGCTATCACTCCCTCCCACAGTAAAGGCACATAATGTTTTCCATGTTTCATTATTGAAGAAATATGTACATGATTCTAATCATATAATTGACTAGTTTGTGATCCAGGTGGAGATGGAGGGAGAATTCCCCCCAGAACCTCAATGCATAATAGACAGGAAGGAAACCCCACTCAAGAAATAAACCATTGCATAGGTCAAGGTGCAGTGGAAACACTTTGGCCCAGATGAAGCTGTGTGGGAAATGGAAGATGCCATGAGACAAACATATCCATTTTTGTTCACTTATGTATATACAGAGTATGTCGACAGATAGAACATTGAGGATGATGTTCCTTTAAGGGGGAGAGAATTGTAGCACCCTGTTTCCCCCAGTTTGTAAATTGTAGCACTCAATATGTGTGAATATTTTATTGGATGAACCTTTGTTTAAAAGGTCAGTGAATGTAAATTTTGTTATTTACTAAGAAATGGATAAGTGTTGTGTGATTGATCGAAAGGGTGGGTGTACTAAGAGAAACAAAAAATGCTATGAAATAAATGGTGAAGGGGACCATGAATGGTTGCGTTAACCTTCACCAAACCAATACCTTACTGGATTTAATTACTCAAGACCAGAATAGTCCTCTGACCTAGAAATGAATTACAGTTAGGTTGTTAGGTGGGAAGACCTCCTCAAGAGTTGATGAGGGGATGGGGCAGAAAACCCATCTGTAGGATTTCATACCTGACCACAAACTAGGAATTTGGGCCACACACAATATTTATGAAGAAGGAAAGAAAGGAAGGTGTGGTGGGTAGAGAAAAAAACATGCAAAGAGTGCAAAGACAGGAGATTAAGCTCTCAGGTTCAAGGAAGAACTTGGAAATGAGTGTTATGGTCACAGGAAATGGCTGAGAAGGTTAGGATATAAGATGATAAATGAGGTTGGTCCTCCTTTCTTGGTATCATATAAACCAATTCCAGGATCCTACAGGAGGAGAGTAACCTCCATCCCTACTGTCGCTGAGCCAGAAGAGAGGATTCCATCGCAGAGCATCATGGTCTAGCTCAAGGGTGGCTAGTTGTAAATTTTTTAAGAGTGACTGAGCCTATGGTTGGGTAGAAACAAGCACCCTTTTCATAAATCACTTCATGTTATCTAATTCTAATAAGTATTTTCCCTATTTTATGTAGTGATCTGGAATAATGGATGAATGCTTGGATTTATACATATGTGTATTTATAAATAACTTATGTGTGGAATGGATATCATATGTGTATGCCTCCATCTCTTTGTAAACTTACATTTCGGATTGATAGTCTGTATGCCCAGCTTAGTTCCTAAGGATTCCTGGGACATAATCTTGTAAGACAACCAAGATAGGAGGTATTTTGTTGACCTAAACCTATCCATTTGAAGAGAATACCTCTTCTAGAACCCTTTCGGGTGACCAGAATTCCAGACCCAAAGTCCTTAACCATTTCATGATAGAGCTCAGGAAGAATAGCGAATATCAAGCCTTGAAAAAAGGAGGTCTCTTCATTTGGAAGATGAAAAAATGAGACCCATTCGAGAGGACTCATATGACCAATACCTAGGAACCTTACTAAGCCTATGGAAGTTAATTCATCCTAGGTTCGGAGCTCTGAAAGTCCGGGACTTTGGAATATGTATGAATTTTAAATTTCAAGCCTTATACTAGCTGAAGGAAACCAAGAGACTCATTTTCTCGTAAGGTTGACCAACGTTGAGCGGTTCCCTAGGGGTTAGGTGGACCTATACTACCAACTAAACCAGGAGAGAAAACTCTGAAGGTCCGAGCCACGAAGGGCCCAGAGTCATAGATCAAGGGACCCTCAAGGATCTTTCCCATCCATTGATTTACCGGGGATGTGTGGCACTAGCCCCTTTATTTCAAAAGTTGGGAACTTCGAGAGATAAGAGGAGGTTGCACCACAACACTCTCACATGCCAAATCCATGAGGTAACTATAACTATAGATCTATAAATATACATGGTCGGATATCAACCATGATATCTGGGGAATGTTAGAGGCCTGTCAGTCCAAGGCAACGTGGTGTAGTGAAATCACTCAGGGTGACATGGACCCCATCTTGACGTGCCCCGTGTCACTCTGACCCCTCCTACGTGTTAGTTCCCGATACGTGTCTGAGCCAATGTGGATGGTGAACTAACTAGGACTCCAGGAGTCTAGGACTTTGGAACTACAGAGGATATGAGATGTATTATAGTAGAGAGATCAAATGGTCTGAAGGCGGGAGCCACATGGTGAGATTATGGGACTTCATAAGTTCAAAACTTCAAGTGGTTTCGTGGCTAGATAGTAAATAGGTGTGAAGTGTTGAATCCCTCCACAACTGACATGGAAATAAGAGAGTAATTCTAGTCATGAGATCATACTAAGGATGGTCTTCCATTGTGGAGGAAGGAAATTGGAAATAGTACATGTGAGGTGGATCCACGTGGGTGCCACATGGCCCTCAACTAGCAAATTCCAAAAGGACTTCATAGAGATATATCCATTGATTCTAGGCTCGGTTATGAGTATGGAGACAGTGGTTGGAAAAATATGGATGAGTAGAGTATAGTAGAAACCCCGAATGAAGGACTTGATTGCTTAAGGATAATGAAATTTTGAAGCCCCATCCCTAGGAAATCCCCTCAGGGGTCAGGTGTGTTACAATATTAAAGGTGTGCTTGGTGTCTTGGCCTCATCCAAGAATACTAAGAAAATTTTGTGAATGAGAGGATATTATTTGGAAAGTATGAGGAAGTCTAACCCCAATATAATCTCATGATAATCCAATGGAGCTACCAATAGATCCATGTTTCCAAACCACTCCCCCACTCTCAATGGTGCAGTGTGAACTATCCATGTCACTGAAATTATGGTTGAGTTCATCACTTTACACATTGTTGTGTTTCTCTTAGGTTTGCAATGAAGTAAATTCTCGGATCGATCTCTCACAAAACTATTGGTTGCACCAGTTTCAACCAAGGATTACATATTCAAACCGCTTAATATCATATTCACAAAGTAGAGTCCCTCAATTTATTCACTTTGAGAATACTATCCTTAACTTCTCATCTTGAAATATTCCATGCATTCCACCAATGTTTCCATGACCTCGTATTTCTTCTATCAATTTCTACACTTGGACTACCTCTATCAGGGGTTCGAGATATTTTTTTGTTGGTGTGATCAAGGTATCCTCTTTTTCAACCAAAAAATCCAAAATTTCTCACATTAGACAATCCATTACAAGATTATTTTGTGAACAAAAGTAACACTCAACCTCTTTACTTTTGTTCTTGAGTGGCATGAGATAATCCTTCAATGTCGTGTTGTCTTCATGTCGGGTGCTCTCCTCCATGAGTGCTCCCAATGTATCTTATGTCCAAGTCTCAGTATCCCTTGACAATGCCTTTAATTCATTGATCTTTGACTCTATTTGTGTGTCAAACTCATCCATTCTCCCCAAATCTTATTAGATTTTTATGATTCATTGAGATGCATTGTTTCTCTTGATATTCCAAGTTTTATCACATGTTCCATCCATTTAAATCCTAGATTGGGGAGCGATTTTTTTTCTCTCCAAGTTTCACCTTCCACTTGTCCCACATAATCTTCCCATTGCTTCATCTCTTCACGACATGATCCAAATCACTTTTCCTTCCAAAGAGTTTTACACAACTCCATTGTTGGGTTGTTTCACACTTGCGTGCATCCTTCTTAATGTTGGTGGGTCAATACCCATGGTTCATCCATAGTTGACCAACAAAACCCCCAAAGCATCGACATATCAATCCTCAACCAAGGATGGACAAGGTCTCACCTGAGATGTTGTGAGGATCACAAAGACCATCTGGTCTTATGTCGAGGATGAAGGGATAAACACACAAAGATCCATTTGGGTTGAAATTCATATTATGCATTTCAAGTTACTTAACAAATGAAAATAACAACAGAAATCGCACATTCATTTAGACACATTATTGATACATCATAGGTTCATAATCAATGCATCTTTATTATCATCCTCATTCCATCAGTCACATGCATACATTAAGACAATCATATATTGATAGAAAAAAGGTCTCATATTCCACCAGATAAGTGCCTATATTTATAATACATTGTGCCATGCTCACATATGACAGACTTAGAATTACAACTAGATACATTACAATACTATAGATGCTCAGAGCGAGTCAATGGACTAGCCCTTGAACAATGAACAACTAGAAGTAACCCATTGAATCAACCCTTTATTTGTTGTCCTTGCTTCCTTTTATATCCTTCTCAGATATGGTTCTTTGTCTCTTTCATTTATTCTCCACTCAATCTACTAAATAATAGTCTCACACACTTCTATAACCTTCCTACATTCCATATAACATTTATGGAATCAAGGAAATCTCAACTACCTTTATAGATCATCTTTTTTCTGCTCCATGTTCCCTTGTGTTGTTGGAAATAATCATATAGGGTGATTTCCTTAAGAATATTTTCTTGATTACATCGTGCTTCTTCTTGATTTCTAGTGTGCATCCCAAAACTTGGACTAATTTGTATTGGTAGATATAGACTTGGAACACAATAAAAAATCTTGATCTGGCATGCGCTTCTTGTCAATAATCATGCATTTTCTTGAGCATGTGCAAAATTGGAATGAGCATGCACAACTTCATTTTTGCATGTGCATTATATTTACCCAAAACATTGGGTGTCAACAGGCCTCCGCCACTATTACTTGACTCATCCTCAATCCATTCTTCCTTAGGGAAGAATTAATATGATAAATGGGATGGTGTTCCTGAGTTCCTACATGAACTCCTTGAATTAGCACTTAGGTTCATCGAGGGTTCCTTGGAGTTCCTGCATGAGATAATAAATTGCATCAACATCATTCAATGTCACCTGATAATCCATTAAATCCATTGTTTCTAGTTTCTTGATGAAGGGGTCAATTACCAACTACATGTTGGCCAACTAAGTATACAACACTAAGGACTTATCAATTATAGTAGTGATGAGCTTTAAAATGTTATGTTGCTGAGCCCATGCTACCATGATTTCCTTTGTCATGGAGGCAATAGTTTTCATCTCAAAAACATGCTATCCTAGAGGAAGGGAAGGTAGGATACTCTTTTGTTGGGTGAATTCAACTTCGACAACACGAACTCTATCATTAATATCAATTAGTTCCAAGGTACTTTGTAAATGGTTCCATAAATGAAAGCTATGATCGAATACCCTTGAAACATACTTATCATTTTGAGGTTGCACAGGTTGTCTCAGCATGGCTACAAGGTTTCTGGGTGCAGGGGGTGAAGTAGGAACTTGCACCATATTAGGATAAACAATAGGTTGTGAGGGTTTCTCTTGCATCTCTGGGCTAGGAATATTCTAAAATATTTCTTTGGCATCTTTAAAGAATAGCTTTTGTTTTAGAGGATCATACCTGTCTTCTTTAGGTGCTACTTTCTGGATCTGAGGTAGAGTATCAGCATCATCTCCTGTCTTCGCTCCTCCTCGAGTAACAATATTAAGGTTCAACAATTGCCCCTTAATAACCCTATTGATTTTTGAACTGATGAAGTTAGTTCCTCTTTGTCATACTCTATCCTCCCATTTTGCAATTAATTTTGGGGAGTCTTTAGTTGTGTGCCTATTGGTTCTGCAATGAGAGCACCATGGCCACCTTGGATGAGGATAGTCTCTAGCCATGTGACCTTTCTCATCACAGTTATAACATCTGCTTCACCCTCTTCCCCCAATTATTCCTCCTCGGAAGTCTCCTCCAGATCCACCTCCTCAACCTCTTTCTGGCCCCTAAGGGATTTTATTCACCCTTAATGTTGTTTAGTCTAACCTGTCTGCAATTGCATCCAATGCTCTACATTGATTGGTAGTGTGCATGGTAGACGCGTTGAACTCACGGTGTACTTTATTTGGTATTGTCTATTATTTCTGCATAATGGGGCACTGTCTTGGCCCATGCCCATGGATTTGAAAATTTTCAAAATACTCAGTTGTTGGTGCTACTTATCCTCCTCAGAAAGCATGATATGGGGTGGGGTTATGGAATGTTAAGTTTGTAAACACTTGTGCAACTCCTCATGCAAGTCCTGGTGGGGGCACCATCGGATTATGAGGAGGTCCCATTCCCCTTATTCATAGACATTCATTCTCTATATGACCTTCCATATAACATATGTTCCACCAAACCTGTGGTCATCCTATTATGGGTATCGCCATCTCTTGAATATTTTTTGTAAGTGTCGATATCTACCCTTGTAGTTGCGCCAGATTCGCATCTACTAAGGGTTTGGTCATTCTCAGGCTCCTAGGGTATCCCAATGTTGATCATGTTGACCTATTTTGGGACTTCAACAACCTGTTGAAGGAGGAGCACAATTCGAAGCGGAGATCATGGGATCTCGGCCCCCTTTTGGGCCCCTTTTTGGGTTTTTGGGAATATGTAACGAGAATGGGATGTCAGCCCATGGGTTTACCCATGTTTAAGCCTATTTTGTAATGTATATATAGAAGGATAGGCAATATAGAAAGATGTTGATGTGCTAAGTGCAAAAGGAATGGCTAAGTGCTAGATCTATGTGATCAAGGGATTGTAAGTGCTCTATGCATACTGTGTAAGACTTGTAGAGCTGAGTGCAAGTCCCTGTGAGAGACTGTAGAAGGCTTTGTGTTGTAATGCAAGGAAGAAGGATCTAGCTAGATGTGAACATCTTCTGTCATGTGCGGAGTAAGGTTTTTGAGGCTCTGTGCTTGTAACTGAATGAACAAAGACTATAAAGAAGAAGAGTTGGTGGACGTATCCCCAGGGTGGGGGTGAACCATGTAAACCCTGTGTGATGTGATTTATTCCTTGTCTTGATGTATTTACATATTATATGCGAAATTATTTGATATGTTTAGATAGATATATTCATTCTTGGTGCTTATTATATGTGAGAATGTTAGATCTGATCTAGATATTCATTCTTAGTGCTTGATATGCTCATTCTGATCCATTTGTATATGCTAAGTGCTTGAATATTGTAGATTAGTGTGAATATTGCGAAGCTCTGTCTTATAAGCAAAGTGGTTATTGACTGTATATTGAGGAACTAATGATGCTAAGTGATTTATTAAGTGTTCTAATCACAGATATGTGTCCCAACTAAGGTTGCAGACACTTGAGTCCTGCAACCACCCCTCCGTCTACCTCGGGCGAGACTTCATATGCTTCGCAGGTGTTGCCGAAAGGGATGGTAGTTAGGGTTTTGTTGGTGCGCTGTTGTAGCGTTGAACCATGGGTCTGCCCCTATGCCAACAAATGGTTCTGTTGTTAGAACCTAAAACTGTGATTGCTGGGAACTGAGAAAGAGGAAGCTCTGTGCAAAGATTCATCCTGAAATTGTGAAATCTTTGTGCATAGATCTATGCCCTAGTGCACAATATTCTACTTGATCTGTAAAGCTCTATGCTAAAGAGATAAGGTCAGATATGAAAGAAAGAGGCCTGATCTAAAGAAAATAAGGTCAGATTTGAAAGAAAGAAGCTCGATTTGAAGAAAAGAAGGTCATATCTGAAGAACAGAAGCAAGATCTGAACGCTTTGTGCTCTAAGAAAGGTAAAAGTGGAAATTTCTAACTAAAAGAGGTAAGATCTGCAAGCTCTCTATTGTAATAAAGGTAAGAATAGTTAAAAGTTTTAATATATGGAAGCTTTGTGCTCTGTAGAAGTAAGATAAGTGGAAATTTTTGTTTCTAGAATATGGATCTAGGTCTGTTTAAGAGAGTCTATCCTAGTTTGAAATCTAGGTCATTAATAGATGAAACAATATTTCATATGAGTATATCTGATAAGAATAGTGAAAGATATATTATACCTATGGAAAGAAAGAATGTTCGGACTAACAAATGGATGAAGGATCCTAGAAAGAATTTGTTTTAGGTTAGCTCCCATGATCCTAGTGCGCAGTAAAGAAGAATATGGGGATCATTTAAAAGGAAGAGAGGATTAACCCTCTGTTATAGTTGCAGAAGGTCGGGACATCTTTCTAAGGAATTCCCTAGTGGAAGACCTAATTGTCTTTGTTGTAAATCTATAGACCATGAAGTATTAGATTGTCATAGAATGATTTCTAAGCTTGAAAGAATGAACTCGAATCAAGAAAACCCTAAGGCAAATCCAGAAACTACGGATGAACCTCAGAAAGAATAAGAGAAAGCATTGCTACAGATGAAAGAAACCTTGAATGACCACCGACATGTCATCTTATCAGATATCTTCAAAGAAAAGGAATGCATCGAAGCAAGAATAGGAGACTTCGACATTGACTATGTTCTACATGAGAAAATACAGGTGAATATCATGACAACGAGAACCTAGGAAGCTATAGGAAGGCCTTCTATTATCCCTTCACTAGGAGGAATAAGTTTATTCATAGGAAAGATAGTAAACCTATGTGGAAGGCTCACTTAGATACCTATGACTATCAATGGAACTTCGACAGAAGAAGACTTTAAGATTATTAAATTTGTTGAAGACAGCACCCCATTTACCATGCTAATAGGAAAACCTTAGATTGATAGAGATCAAGCCAGACGAAAGGAAGAAGAAGAAGTTTTGGAACAAAAGAAGCAAGAGTTAAAAGACTTTATGATCAGAAGGATCATGCACTTGATTGAGGAATAGAAGAGAAGATCACAGATATTTAATGCTAGCAACTCAGATGTCAAAGCTAAGAGAACACTAGAGGATCCTTAGAATATTGAATTACCTATCCCAGACAAAGAATAAGTATTATCCAAGAACCCTAGGAAATAATTTCAACAGTGCGAAGTAACTAACACCAAAGAAGAAAAGAATCATAATGAGAAAATCATTACCAAGACGAAGCTCACTGGAAAGAAGGCTAGAAAGTTAAGAAAGAAGAGGGCTAATACTGAAAGGTTACAGGAGGTTCCAGAGGAGACCTTGTTGGGTCACCAAAGTACCATCTTTTTACCAACCTTTCACTTCACTTTCACTTCAGTTTTAACCATATTTCGCTTTCCCATAACCTTACATTAAACCATTTTCATGATTATATGGGTTTTAGACATATTATTTTCCAATGCATCTATTTTAGTGTTTTTGAGTGAATTTATGATTAAATATTGCAAAAATGACATGTTTACACTTATATGTGAAAGTGGGATGAGTTTCATGATGTTTACAGGTGTATTTGAAGACTCCAACCAAGTAAAAATTGACCATCAAGCCTCAAATTCGAATCCTCTTCAACCCCTTGAAGATTTGATGAAGATTTGGAGATTTACTCAAGTATCTTGGATGGAGATTAATCATGAAAGAGATATTTGTGAGAGGATTTGTAGAGATATCACTTGATATGTGTGAGCACATGGTTGTAACCAAATGAGACATTTGTGGATCTAGGAGAGATTTTTGGATCTAAGTTATCTTAATTTTTTGTATAAATAGGAGTTCCTCCTCCATTTCAAGGGGGGGACTCCTAGAGAATTGTGTCCAACTTATGATGGAATAACAATCAAGCTTTATTTTCACATCAATTTCCATTCTCTAGTTTAGATTTAGAATTCTTTAGTTTATGTGTTACTTTGTTCTTGGGAGAATTGAGCTCACTCCAAATAGATCATAGTAGCATTTTCTTCTTGTTCTAATGCTTTGAATAGGTTTATATGCTTTATTGTTTTTATTAGAATTATTTGATGATCTTGATTATTGATAGGTTATTTTAAACATTACGAGAAGACCTCCTGTAAGGGAGCTATTGTTTTCATGCCTACAACAACTAAGCCTTTTTAAGTGTATTTACTTTCAATGCATGAGTGTTTACTTGATGATCTTGATTGTTGATAGGTTTTGTAAAACATCATGAGAGGACCTCCTATAAGGGAGCTAGTGTTTTCTTTCCTACAACAACTAAGTCTTATTAAGTGAAATGAAAGAGTTAGGATTTGATTGAATTTTCTTAGATTAGAGTTAGATGCCTACTCCTGCATATATTTTGTTGGCATCATCACAAGCTTACAAACATCCCTGGTTGATAATTAAATGAAAGCAATTTAAGAAATTGAATTGCCAAACATTTTGGCGTCATTGTTAGGGATGGTGCTAAGGGATTGGGCATTAGGAATTTAATTCAGTGTGTTTTATTTATTTTTAATGATGCAAATAAATGGATCTAACTCATGACGAAAGGACAACTTGGTGACAACAGGATCTCGGTAAGCATGAGACAGTTCTACATGATTGTTTTTAGTTTTTTTTTCATTATGTTTGTTTTCATAAAATTTCATTCATTTCCCCATAATTTTCATTCAGTGGTGCAGTAAGAGCCACCTCGTTTACTAACTATTTATGGACAAAGGATCTAGAATGCATCCCAAAGACTACATTGAGGAATGGTATCAAGAAGCGATTATGCCACAATATTCATCAATTCTTCAAGAGATCCTTGCGGAAAATCGAAAGGTCAAGTCGATTTCGCATATCCTTACAAACAATCAGGTACATTTTTCAAGTTGGGATATGAGCATTTCAAAAATTCTAATCTGTAAATGGCTTCATTGGAATCATGAATATACTTAAAAAATAAAAACTAAAAATAGTTTTTAGATAGATAGGAAAAATAAAAAATAAACTTTTATAGTTTTTAGGATAAATTTGATGTTTTGTGGTGCAGTAAGAACCATCCATCTACTAATCATTGGCAAGAATATCCATAGGAAAAAGGGACATGCATCAAGGAGGAAAACAAGTGGAATTTTAGGAGCTACGGAATTGCGGTCTTAATAAGAGGTAATTTATTTATTTTTTAACATGCTTTTTCAATTTGCAGATTTCCAAATAAGTATGATCTCTTCCCGCACCTTGTTGTGATCTGGAAGATCAAAAACGAGACTTTGGAAGTTAGTCATGAATGTCTATTTTAATTGAAAATTTCCAACGTCTTTTGCAACAATTTTTCATCAATAATTTCCATATATAAAATAATCAAAAATGATGAGTCCAGGATGTTTAATGTTTGCACCAATAAGATTTTACTTTCCCACTATAGGAAGATTTTTATTTTTTTTAAATAAAGATAAAACAATTATATAAAGTCAAAAAAAAAAAAAAATTAAAATTTAGTTTTCAACATAGTTCAAAAATAAATAATAAACTAGTTTAATAAAAACTATGTTACAAATTTTTAAAAATAAATAATAATAAAAACCTAGTCTAAAAAATTTGTTAAAATATATAATTGTTTCAAAAATGAAATAAAAATGGGTTGATAAAAAACAAAAACAAAATTTAACCATGCGAATGACACATAATACAAAATAAAAACTCTGCAAAAACGAAAACAAAGTCAAGAAGAAAACAAAAACTGCTCGCAACTTCTACCACAACCCTAGTTCTATGATGCGTAGGTTCAAGTTCGATTTAAACTTTGATTTACATTGATACGATTCAACCTTTCCATTGTCGGGGCTTGGGCCTTCAATTATAGGTTCAATACCTTTCATAGACCTTTTGATTTGCAGTGATACCTGCAACAAAACTATTAAGTTGTGCAAACTATGACACTCGGTTTGTATAGTGAAGGTTTGCAGATCAACTCACATCGCTCTGGCTTCGACCTTGAATAGAGATCCAATTTTTCAATGATCTGATTTGTCCTTCAGCCTTACCTACAGTAAAAAAAAAGTTAATCCACACTTGTTATCACAAGTCTTGAGCTCGGTTTGATGATTAAAAAAAATTTGTTTATGCATTGGTAGGTCATAAGTTCAGATCTGTGGACTGTTGAGATTTTTTGGGTAGTTAAAATTATATTAAAACTAAAATCCTCGGTGGCTATTTCACAATTGACACGTGGGATACATGTTCAACTCGTTAGGATATTATGGCAGAGATCCTGGGTTCAATCTGGTCCATGCTTCCTTTCTAACACTTGTCACAGGAATTACCGTTTAAATATATTAATTCGCATCCCATGTCTCAAGTCATGCGAGTGGTATATTGGTAAAAATTTGATTTTTTTAATGGAGGCACACTCTCCTCCCTTGCATGCTCTCGTTGTTCCTTCCGAGGATGCCCATCAGAGTTAATATGTGGCTGCAAGGGACAAAAGGCGTGAATATGTTTCTTGGTTTACGGGAAGTGCGAGCTTGGCACTTATAATGAGGAATAAAGCTCTGCTTTGGACTGATGGTCACTATTTTTTACAAGCAACGCAACAGTTGAGTGAACGCTGGAAGCTAATATGCATTAGAGAAGATTTCCCATTTGAGGCACTCTTTCTATTTTCCCAATAAACTAAAGAATTTCCTCTTGTAGTATTAGGGCATCTTTTATATTTCGGCTTGCAGAAACAAAGGTAAGCTTCATACCATTTTTTAAGGAATACTTGTAAGAAGGTGGAGTTGATAGAGCCTAATCATCAATAATGCGCCCATGTTACAAAATTCATACCTGTAGTGCAACAGGGAACCCAATTTGCAAGTTTTGGCTTCTGCATTTCCATATTTTTAAACCAGCAATAAACAAAATAATCAATCATGCGACATTTGATCTGAGATTTGAAGTGATGGTAAAATGATGGTTTATGCGGTGGCAGGTTGGAAAATTTATCCGCAGACCATTGATATTTTTGGGCGATTACAAACAAATTTCAATTGAAATACAAACACTCCAATGATTACAAAAACAAGTGACGTGTGGCTCAATGGCAACTCGATGTCAAGGTTGTGGATGCATCTTAGTACATGAAAAATAAGAAAAAAAATCCACTGCAATAATTTTAGGATGTGCATATTACTGGTGCAATATTCTTTGATGTGGACAAAATATCAGATCGGACTTCAAATCTTCCACATATGCTACCATCCGAGAAAGCATTTGCAGCTGCAGTATCTTCTCTTGGAATTGAAAATAACGATAAAATGATTATTTATGATGATTGTTCATGTGTGGTGGATGGTCATAGTTTTTGGTCATGATAAATTTTGGGTTCTAGATGGAGTTTACCATAATGGCGTACTTCAGGCTATGAAGTGGAGACAAATGGCCCAAGATATGCTCAAGCTTTGGTTTCGTTGTTCAATTTCCATGCTTGTCCAGACGGAATAATATGTGTTGGAGGAGATGGAATTGTCAATAAGAGGTCACGGGTTCAATCCCAGTCGGGCCTCCTTTTAAAGAACTTATCAAACAACTTAAATTAAAAAATAAAAATAAAAATAATTCCCACTCTATTTAATAAATCCAATCAAATCAGTCCAAGTTTCGATCCGACTTTGGCCTCAATCGGAAATAGAGGGATTCAGCCTCTCCATTAACGTAGTTGGAAAACTCTCAATGAGCTCTATGTCATGAAGGCATTTCCACCAACATTTGAGGATATCAATTTTTTTTGGTCATTTTTTTTTTTGATTTTATAGCCAATAGACTTCGAAAAATTCTTAAGAACATTATATCATTGAAAAATGCTTCTAATATTTTGATTTGGCTTTTGAATCACTGAAATTGAACATCAAACTGAGAAGTTATCAAAGAAACACTGACGGGTAGTCCAAGGTGCACCACTTCCCGACAGGTAAAAAGTGCATTTCATTTTATTTATTTTCCTTGGATTTGTTCTATTTAGAACTATTTGTGAATTTTTGTGTATGTATCGGATGAAGAAAGACTGATCACCTCTATTCTTCGATAAACTCACGTTTTATTGCAGGTCAGTGCTAAGTATTTTTTTTGCAGGTTCCAGGATGATGAAGAAGACCAATTTATGCACTAGTGGTTTTCAAAGACCACATACTCTTGAGAAAATCATATCCAAATGAAATCATGAAGAAGTCAATATCACTATATTTCAAACAATATCCATCATACCATTGCAATCAAAAGAAGCCTCTCAGAGCCATTATGTGATGATTCATTTTCTTTCCTTTGAGCCTAACATGTTGAAGTCAATCCTAAACTTGTCATCTTCCTATAACTACTAGATCATTGCTTCAACCCCTTTGCAAGTTTCATACATTCCTGACTCACTTTCACTCACCCCTAACCCATGAATAAATTCACTTAGCTCACTTACCAAGCTGAGTTACCACCTTGTCATTTTCCTTTTGCAAAATAAAGCCTGCTTGATCTTTCATCTATGGTCCTCTAAATCATTACTCTGTACTCATGTTAGATGATGGGGGATTCTGTATGGCCCTCCCTCTGACAAGTCTTGGCCCATCGACATCAGCACATCATATGGGATCGAGACTAGAGACCTTTTCAGTACCTTGAGGCTTGCATGCCTTAATGGCAAGTTATTTCACCAATAAACAGTGGGAATACATCAATGTCCCCTGTTTGTTGGATCTTCTAGGTGACTCGACATGTGACACATTTATTCATACCTAGTAAGATGTACTTGGGAATCTTGACTCTCATTGACATTAATGGTGATTAGTCTCGTGTCAATTAACAACATTCGTTAATGGTTGGTAATCCGACAATTTATTTCTATGTTCAACATCAACAAAATTTATTCACATAGATAAGAATTATGCCATGATGCGGATATGAATGAAGACTATATGGTTCCATGACACTCACAGCAACTTCCAATAGTGTTCCAGTAAATCAAATATTCAGCTCCAAAGTTCAGCACCAACAACTTAGTTCCATCAATAAGATGGTACAGATGTACCAATTTCAGATCTCATTCTATGTGCATACACCCAAGCAGATCAGATTATTTTCACTCCAAAGATCCATGATCCAATAGTAGCAGCCAAAATATTCTAGCCATACAAAGATCTCTGAAATGCATAGCGAATGATCTTCTCCGGTAGGTGAAGGTATGTTGTTTTTCAATCTTTAATCAATAATTCCTTGAGTGCTAAATACATGTACTTGGAAAATTTCTCATTCACCATTAACCTACCCTATTTGCTAATTTTTCCAAGGATGGAAAACATCTACAGTTTGGGGGGATATTCATCATATGCCATTCATTTATCTGATATTACATCTTTCATAACCTCATAATATTTTGACCAACATGTTTTCCCAATTGAGTGTTATTACTTTTATAAAAACCTTCATTGACTTCCTAAAATGCATCATTTCTTTGTACATGAAGCACATATTCCAAAGAAAATATACCATGTGGAGGATGGATTCCATGCATTTGACATACTTCAATACACCTTATTGAATAAGACTAAAATGATTGAATGATTGATACACACATTACTGAATCATCATTTTGAATGCATTCATATGATTGAAATTTCAAGTCTATTCTTTGTTGTAGCAAGAAAAAGAAAAATGAAAGTGTTGTCACACAAGAACCAACACTTACAATATTGATGGTTGTCACACAAGAACCAACCATAATCAAGAGGAATAAATGTTTCTAGATAAAGAAATACTTTTGGTTGTCACACAAGAACCAACCATAAGGAAAAAAAAAGTGTTTTTACATAAGGAAATACTTATGGTTGTCACACAAGAAGCAACCACAAAAACAAGTTGCCACTTAGATATCTTTCAAAACAAAAAAGAAGGCTCCATCACACAATTCAGGAAATTCAATGTAAGGTTGCATGAGGACATGCAACACCTTCAGTTGGGGGGTATGTTGGGTCGCCAAAGTACCATATTTTTACCAACCTTTCACTTCACTTTCACTTCACTTAAACTTTAGTTTTAACCATATTCTGCTTTCCCATACCCTTACATTAAACCATTTTCATGATTACATGGGTTTTAGACATATTATTTTCCAATGCATCTATTTTACTGTTTTTGAGTGAATTTATGATTAAATATTGGAAAAATGACATGTTTACACTTATATATGAAAGTGGGATGAGTTTCATGATGTTTACAGGTGTATTTGAAGAC
>ML780625.1:184332-198635 GCA_009831015.1 Picea engelmannii
CATTCTTTCTATAACCTCTTTTTGGGGAGGATTCAAGGAGTGAAAATTAGAGGCGTTTCAGAGAATACATTGAGTAACATTATCTACAGGATCAGAGTACTCCAAGAATTGAATAATTGCAGAAATTGAAGAAGTCTCAAAAATCATTATCAGGTTCTATGTGATGATTGGTTGATGGTGATGATTTAATGTAAAGTTTTATTATCTTTCATACATTCTTGGGTGGAAGGAAGGGGAAAGGATAGAGAGTTAAAATATCTCTTGATATTGGAGGATTGTATATTCCTCTTGGAGTTTTATCCCTCCCTTTACATTTGGAAGTTGTAGCTACCTTTGGAAGTCATTACTTCCCTTGAACAAAACTATTGATTATTTCTCATATATTGTGCATGGTGTATTGTGGTGTATTGGTGTGACTCTTATACTATTGTTCATTGCTCATTGGATATAATTGAATGGTTTAAGTATAAGTTGAAAAAGGTTTTTAAATTGTACTTGATACTGATTCACCCCCCTCTCAGTATCAACAAACCTCACTAAAAACTGAGGTACGGTCTCCCCTTTCCTGTCTTTTCAAATGGTCGTATTCTTCTAGGATGAGAAATACATTTCTCATGATCACCCATCAATCTAGGAAAATGTTTACAAATTGATGGAAATTGCTAATGCTTGTAGCTGGAAGATCCTTAAACCAAATTTTGACTTTACCTTGCAATGATAGGGAAAACATTCTTATGTAGACATCATCATCTTCTACCTCAAACAGATCAAGAAAATCCTCAATATTTTGGATATGCTTTTCAGCAGCGATGTTCACATTTTCTCCATCAAACCTGGGCAGATTATTGATGTAATTGACAAGGAGGTCATGGACAAAAGGAGGAAAATATAGAGTCTTGTATCGGTCTGGTACTTTCATAGGTATAAGAGGCAAAGCAAGAGGCTTATAATCATTTTAAAACTTGTCAAAAGTAGGATATAAAGCACGAGGCTCATGTCTCACTAGGATTTCTGCAGGTATTTGAGTGTGTACCAGAGCTATGGGAATGGGCTCAATCCTTTGAGTCTCTTCAGGTTGAAACTGATCATTATGAGTTTCAACAATATACTCTGGACCAGGATCATGATAAGAGAAGAATTAATTATAGATGAATCCAATAATGTCATGAATACAATTTGAGCTTGAGTACCTGGTCCTTTTAGGTTGCTTGGTCATGCTTCAAGTTCTTCCTCCAGTGGAGTCGTTGAGTTGGCACTGTCTGGAGATGTTTGGAGTTGTCAGGTGAATGATCTCATCCTTCTTGTGTGTGGTCATTGTCCACCATCAGTGATTAGATCAGGAACTTGGAGTGCACTGCTGGAGAAAGTTCCCCAATATGGTCGCCATTCTGTTATCACTCTTTAATTTTCCCAAGGTTGCGGAGGCAGTCACAAAGGAAACATCAAAACCACTTTGAGTCAGGGATCTAGCCCTCCAACACTCAGAGAGGAATCTCTCTGTCAAATTTATATTTGTTTGGAATAGGATATTAGGCTAGCTAATGGGTTCAGAGTTTGGATTTTGAATTGGTAGGGGCAACGAAAAGGAACCATGGGAAATGGAGTCGCAATCTGAAGTTCAATCAAAAACAAGTTCTATAGATAGCCTTATAGGGAAAGGTAGGAACTCTTCTTGGATTATTTGAATTTTATTTTGGATTTAGAGGAGCAATATGAGAGGACCAGGCAATAATAGGGAAATCAAGAATCCTAAAATTAACCATTGAGAAGAAAACATTGATAATTATGTCAAAGTCAGAAACAGAGTGTATGTCTCATTAAATTATGTTCTTTGAACTTCTTTGCATAATTCAGAGTATGAATAATTTAATAAATGCAATGGAAAGAAATTACGGTGAATAATAAAAACATCACAACCAAAAATAACACACGAATCCTGTAACTGTTGTTACTGTATTATTGGCTTGATGAAATACAGAAAGCTCTGTGAGTTCTGATACAAAGTTCAATCATGGTCCCTCTAATTCGAACCCTTTTTTAATATATTAAAAACATAGATATAAATCACAAACACAATCCTTAGGCTCAGAAGATCGAATTCAATCCTCTTGGATGAAAATAGCAAGTAAATCCCAAAAATATTTGAACTGGGAATTTGGTCGAATATGCTGAAAATAGGGGTACGCTCAGACATTTTTTTCTCTTTCATAATGAGACATGTGCATAATATGGAGGAGGTTATTGTATATAGGAATTTTATGGACAAAATCCTCCTTTTGTTTCACCAAATTCATCTCCATCTCACCAAAACAGCTCCCGCAAAATCATGACTGAAACAGGAAAATCCAGAAACCAGAAAAAAGAGGCTTAAAGATGGCTTCAATTCTCCCAAATGGTGGCACCTATGAAAAAAATGAGAGAATTTTTTGTTCTTCATCCCGTTACGGAGAAAAAAATATCTTGGTTTTTCATAATTCATTTTCGTTTTCCCGAAATCCCTCCTGGAAAAAAAATGATCAAACTCACAAAAATGGCGGTTTTGAGTTTTTGGGGGAGGGCAGTTTTGGAGAGGCTCTAATTTAACCTAGAGGTGACAAGTGTCCCTCCCAATACCACTTATCGGACCCCCCTTGGTGTGATGGGACATGAGGGAGGGGGGGTCTGATATGCACAAGGAGCGTGGGTAGAAAACTTAAGATAACTTATATTTTTTTTTAATTTTTGTTTTGATTGTTTATGTTTTTTCTTTTTAATTGTTTTATGTTTTTAATTTATTATATTTTAATTAATGTTTCATTTTTAATTCTTTTTAATTTACATGTGTTTTTTATTTGCTTTATTGTTTTCATTTATTTTGTTTTTTAATTTTGTTTTTTAATATATGTATTTATTGTTTATTATATTATTTTAATTTGTTTTATTTAATGTTTAATTAATAAACACTAACCTAATTATTAATTTAACAACTAAATTAATTATTAATTAATTAATTAATTAATAACTAGTCTAACATATTTTAATTAAACTAACTATACTAATTTTATTACTAATGTTATTAATCTATTGTTCTTTTTAGCCTAATTTTGTTTATGCAAGGATGAGTGGCGAGCGAGAGGTAGTCAACAGGACAAATGGGCAAAGGGAGTGAGTGGTGCAGAGGTGGATGAAGGATGCAGCAGGGTGATGAAGGATCGAGTGAAAATGGATAAAGGGGAAAATGGAATCAACCGAGCCAGATGTCTTCATCATGGGAGAAACGCCAAATCAGTAGCCGAAGAATCGAGTTACCTATAATTATAGGTCCCCAACATAGGCTCCACCTTAGGATGGCATCTCTTTCAAGAGGTTTCAAGAACCACTGAACTCTGAACATGCATACCGATGCTTTATTCATTAGGCCATGGAGTCACTGCAGCTACAATCTTTGAACTGGCTCAAATTTGACTAAATAGTGAACTAGATACTATCAAATGCAAACTCTGTTGGAAATCATACAATACTAAAAAGATGGTCAGATGACTGAGCTTATTCAAAAATGCTACCTACCCTACACTACTGACAATTTCGTTGATTTAAATGATACAATAATGCCAGTACAGCCAGTCAAGCAACTACTCTACTAGCTCTACTCTTTCAATGTTTTCAATCAATATCAGAAATAGAACTTGCATAGACATCATAAAATGATTTCCATCCTGATATTCATCATAAGGAGCTTGATAAACATGACAAATAACATAAATAATGGGAATGCATTGTGGCTCTGTGATGAACAATTTCTCCATATAAATAGCCACTGGATCAAGATAGACTTGACCTATTACTGGATATTCAAATTTAACCAACTCAACTTCATGATTTGATGCCGTAGTTATGCTATTTTCATCCTCATGCACTTCCTGACATGGCTGCAACTTTTTTTTATGGATTCTGAAATGATTCTTCTGTTGAACACACCCCAGTAGTTGAATGTCTGATCATATCCATATCATAATAATTTTTGAAATCATTAGGGGTAAATGAAAACTGACTTTGAAAACCCAATCTATCCATCATATTAGCTATAGGGTCATAAAATATTTTAGATGACTGTGGAATTTGTTATGTTGGAATTTCATGGCTTACACTGTAATCCTCAATTAGAATATGTCCAAGATTCCCTTTCAAAGTCTGAAATGAACTGAAACATAAGGGCAAGGAATCAAAATGGATCAGCTCATTACCTGTCTCGGGCTTTGTGTTTTCTTCTGAATTTTGGCCTACACAAAGACTCAAGGGTTGTACTTTTGAATCTACAAAAACTTCTATTTCACAAATGGCATCTTCAACTGATTGATCAGAGAATTTTTTGTCTTCACTATTTACAACTGCCCTAGATTTTCTTCTCAGAAATTAGAAAGATGAGAAACATAAGGGTAGAGCCTTTCCACTTACTTTGAGATTTTCTTCACTTTGATCACTTATATCATAATTGTTATGCACAGATAGATTGTCTTTCTATGATTGCAAATGATTTTCTTCTTCCCAATAGTATGTTGTTGATTTCTTTGGAAAATCCATCTGAATGTAATCTTCATCATACCGATCATGTTTGGGTACATCATCCATGAATGAAATGTCATCAAACATGCACATCATATCAGTTGATGGCTCTTCATCAAGCTGAGTTGGAACTTCATCTTTGACTACGTTGTGAATTGAATACATGAAATAATCCTTTGGTGGTTCAAAATACTGAGGCTGGGCTACAAAGTGTTTGGGGACATTGATCCTTGTCCGTTCTGGCACTAATGGAACATAAGGTATTTGAACAGGAAGTTCATCTTTCCTACTAATCTTCTGCATCATCTCTTTTATTTCATTTCTGAAGATGTCATCCGTTCATTTTTTGTTTTATCTTTCTCTTCTACCCTTATCTTTCCCTTTCTGTTCAATAAGTTATCTTCCACATCAACTACAGTCTTTTGCATTTCTTCAAGTGTTGCAGTATTCCTTTCTCTTAATTGGAAAGCCATCTTAGGATCAAAGGTATCTGGGTTATGCAAGTGAGTTGATCCTAGGGGTGGTCTTATATTAGTAGGATTTGCATGATATACCTTATTGAACCTTGCTGAAAACTAAGGTACTATCTCCCCTGGCTGTCTTTTCAAATGGTCATATTCTTCTAGGATGAGAAATACATTTCTCATGATCACCCATCGATCTAGGAAAATGTTTACAAATTGACGGAAATTGTTAATGCTTGTAGTTGGAAGATCCTTAAACCAATTTTTTACTTTACCTTCCAATGATAGGGAAAATATTCTGATGCAGACATCATCATCTTCTACCTCAAACAGATCAAGAAAATCCTCAAGATTTTGGATATGCTTTTCAGCAGTGATCTTCACATTTTCTCCATCAAACCTAGGTAGATTATTGATGTAATTGATAGGGAGGTTATGGACAAAAGGAGGCAAATCTAGAGGCTTGTATCGGTATGGTACTTTCACATGTATAGGAGGAAAAGAAAGAGGCTTATAATCGTTTGAAAACTTGGCAAAAGTAGGAGATAAAGAACGAGGCTCTTTTCTCACTAGGCTTTCTATAGGTATTTGATTGTGTACCAAAGCTATGGGAATGGGCTCAATCCTTTGATTCTCTTTAGGTTGAAACTGATCATTATGAGTTTCAAAAATATACTCTGGACTAGGATCATGATAAGAGAAGAAGTAATTACAGATGAAGCCAATAATGTCATGAATACAGTTTAAGCTTGAGTACCTGGTCTTTTTAGGTTGCTTGGTCATGTTTCAGGTTCTTCCTCCAGTGGAGTTGTTGAGTTGGCACTATATGGAGCGGATTGGAGTTTCCAAATGAATGATATTATCCTTCTTGTGTCTAGTCACTGTCCACCCTCAGTGATCAGATCTGGAACTTGAAGTGCATTGTTGGAGAAAGTTCCCCAGTATGGTCACCATTCTATTATTACTCTGTAATTTTCCCAAGGCTGCAGAGGTAGTCATAGAGGCAACATCAAAACCACTTTGAGTCAAGGATATATCCCTCCAAGACTCATAGAGGGATATCTCTGTCAAATTTAGATTTGTTTGGAATATTATATTAGGCTAGCTAATGGGTTCAGAGTTTAGATTTTGAATTGGTAGGGGCAGAGAAAAGGAACCATGGGCAATGGAGTCGCAATCTAAAGTTCAATAAAAAACAAGTTCTATAGATAGCCTTACAGGGAAAGGTAGGCACTCTTGTTGGATTCTTTTAATTTGATTTTTTATTTAGAGAAAGATGAGAGGACCAGGCAATAATGGGGCAATCATGAATCCTGAAATTAACTATTGAGAAGAAAACATTGACAATTATGTCAAAGCCAGAAACAGAGTGTATGTCTCAACAAATTATGTTCTTTGAACTTCTTTGCATAATTCAGAGTATGAATAACTTAATAAATACAATGGAAACAAATTACAGTGAATAAGAAAAACATCGCCACCAAAAATAACACATGAATCATGTAGTTGTTGTGACTGTATTATTGGATCGTTGAAATACACAAAGCTTTGTGAGTTCTGATACAAAGTTCAATCATGGTCCCTCTAATTTGAACCCTTTTTTACTCTATTAAAAACATATATATAAATAAATAACACAATCCTTAGTCTCATGAGATTGAATTCGATCCTCCTGGACAAAAATAGCAAGTAAATCCCAAAAATATCTAAACTGAGGATTTGACCGAATCTGCTGAAAATAGGGGTACGCTCAGACATTTGTTTCTCTTTAGTAGTGACACCTATGAATAATATGGAGGATTTTATTGTATATGGGCATGTTATGGAAAAAAACCTCATTTGGTTTCTCCAAATTCTCCTCCAGCTCACCGAAACAACTCCCACAAAATCAGGACTGAAACAGGAAAATCCAGAAACCTGAAAAAAGGGGTTGAAAGATGGCTTCGATTCTCCCAACTGGTGGCACCTGTGAAAAAAATTAGAGATTAATTTGTTCTTCATCCCGTTATGGAGAAAAACCTCTCTCGTTTTTTCAAAATTCATTTTATTTTCCCTAGAATCCCTCCCGGAAAAAAATTGGTCAAACTAGAAAAAATGGTGGTTTTGAGTTTTGGGGGGAGGGCGGTTTTGGAGAGGTAAGTGGTATGTCGGACCCCCCCTAAGGTGGTAAGTGGTATTGAGAGGGGGGGTACGATTTCACCTAGAGGTGACAAGTGTCCCTCCCAATACCACTTATCGGACCCCCCTTGGTGTGATGGGATGCGAGGGGGGTGGGGGGGGGTCCGATATGCACGGGGAGTGTGGGTATAAAACTTAGGATAGCTTAATTTTTTTTTTAATTTTTGTTTTTTTTTTGTTTATGTTTTATTATATGTTTGTTTACGTTTTATTTTTTAATTTTTTTATGTTTTTAATTTATTATATTTTAATTAATGTTTTATTTTTAATTCTTTTAATTTACATGTATTTTTTATTTGTTTTATTGTTTTCATTTATTTTGTTTTTTAATTCTATTTTTTTAGTTTTTTTTTTTAACATATGTTTTTATTGTTTATTATATTATTTAAATTTTTTTTATTTAATGTTTAATTAATAAACACTAACTTCATTACTAATTTAACAACTAACTTAATTATTAATTAATTAATAACTAGTCTAACATATTTTAATTAAGCTAACTATACTAATTTTATTACTAGCGTTATTAATCTATTGTTCTTTTAGGCCTAAGTTTGTTTATGTAAGGATGAGTGGCAGGTGAGAGGTAGTCAACAGGATAAATGGGCAAAGTGGGTGAGTGGCGTAGAGGTGGATGAAGGATGTAGCAAGGTGATGAAGGATTGGGCGAAAATGGATAGAGGGGAAAATGGAATCACCCGAACCAGATGTCTTCATCACGGGAGCAACACCAAATCAACAGCCACAAAATTGAGTTACCTATGATTATAGGTCCCCAACATGGGGGGTCTCATTTTCTTCCACTGGGGTGATCTCTTCGGCCGGATTCCCAATCTCTCCTGTTATCGATGATGAATCTTCTCTTTCTTCTTCAATATTCATGTCAGCTTCTTCCTCTCTTACGTCTGCACCTTCTCCTTCTTATCCTGCCTCCTAGGGAATTCTTTCTCTCTATGCTTCTCTCTTATTTAATCTTTGACTAGCCAGTTGTTCCTGTCTTCTCATCTTCTGCAACTCTTCCCTCTATCTTTCCTCTACCTCTCCTGATCCACCTTCTTTCCTCAAATTCTCAGACTGTCTTCCTGCTTTCTTGATCTTGTCACGCTACCACTTCTCAACTATGGAGGCTCTCCTCAAGTCTCAGTCGTCTCTTGAGTTTGTTTCTTATTGTTTCCCCCCCATTTTTCAAAGAACCCTTCCATTCTCTCATGCCATGACTCTCACCCCACCTTGCCCTATGCCAAGCGAGGGTGTTTACACTTCCATCTCAGTCGGGGACATAGTCAACATCCCCTCCTCCATCAAGAAATCCCTAATCCATAGGGGGGTTTCTCTCAACAGTCTTCCCCTTGCATATTTCTTGAAAACCGCCTCTACTCGTGAGAAATATTGGTGGTTCTTAGTTGCAAATTCGATGATATATCCCTCTAATGTGGTGTTGACACAGAAATCAACTGCTCGCGTGACCAGACAATCCAGCCTCTGAAGTGATGCTAGATTTCTGGTGTCCCATGCGCAAATCCTCTTGACTCGTCCTTGGAACTCTAGAGCTTCTTGGGGCCTCTTTATCCAGTGGAAAAATTATTATGGGAATTTAACCCAGAAAATCTCATACTGGTCGGTCACTCTTTCTGAGTAAAATATTGCTTCGCGAGTGTTTTCCACTGATTTTCTCCTCGATTCTTCTTCTTTCCATATGAATGCATCATAGTTTCTTTCCCACCATTTATCAATACCAGATCTATGGATCCATGGAATCATTATCCTTATAGGTTCCCTTTTAATGCAGGTCCTGGCAACAAAACCATTTTGTTGGTGCAAGTTTAATCAGACCGAGGTCCTTCTCAGGTTACCAACAAAAGGTATTGTGTAGTCTAGAGCACTAGAATTTTCATCTCCTCTGAAGAGAAGAAGGCTCACCTGAAGCATTGTTGAGACAAATAGATAGGGAAGGGTAGGGAAAAGACTTAAGAGGATCCATAGAGCCTTCAGGACTCATCCTTGATCTTGCGCAAGAGACATAAATAGATATTAAACATATATGTCCAAGAATTGAACCTACTTACATTAAGAACAAGCATCTAAACACAGAACCATTGAGTATAACTTATAACCCAAAAAGAAGAATTGTAATACATAAGGAAAATGCACAGAGACACATAATATTTGAAAATTTAGGTCCTTCTTCATATTATCTTCAGAATCTTTCTTTGATTACAGACTCGGAATTACACAGTAGTGCGTTGTACAGACTCTTGACTCTAGACTCATGTCGCAGAGCTTCAATTCTCAAACTAATAGATCAAATTCATTATAGACTCAAGACTCGACTTTACTCAACTCCCCACAATCAACTCGGAACCAAATCGTAATCAACAGACCAACAAGAACAATGTCAACAACCCTTTTACACCTATGTTCAGCCCTATATATAGTTGGGTTTTGTCTTCTATTTTGGCTTGTGCACTTCATTGTTCTGTTGCAACCGTTTGTTTCTTAGTTGACATTGCGTTGACTTTCGCAACTGGTTTCTATTTCTCTTTCGTGTTCTGTTGTCCAGTCTCTATTGAAGATTGCACAACTCATTCTCAGTCAAAACTTGCACAATTCCTTATCCAAAAACTAAAGGGCCCAATAGCATATACACATAACCTATCAGGGAAGAAGACCGTGCATATGAACTAGAGAACATTTACAAGCTGACAGCAAGACAACAAGATTACATTAATCCTACAGCAGACGAAAATCTCAACTGGTGAAGTGATAGTGCATGTTCATTAGATTCAGAAGAGGCATTAGAAAATTGGAAGAATAGGATGTATGAAGTCTCCACACGACAATGTGTCAGGCTTACCAGAGCAGTTCACTGGATCGAAACAGAAGTAAGTAATCTTCCAACATTTGATGGTTTGAATCACTTAGAGACATTTCTAGCTGAATTTGAGAAAATTGTACCAGTACAACAGAGGATGTTGGCACTGGATGAGGCATTGAAAGCCACACCAGCTAGATGGTGGGGAGAAAATAATAAGAACATCGTGGAGTGGACACAGTGTCACACCTTATTGACAATGCACTTTTTAGAACAGGCTGGAGGATGTGAAGTTCTCTACATAGGCCAAAGTTGTCCTAAGGACCATATGCAAAGTTGTGAGTAGGCCTAGGGAAACATTCCTAAATAACAGTGGGTGCATAAGTTCATTAACACCTTGGATACTACACCTATCAACTGGTATCTGCATGCAGAACTATGCCTCATCACTATAGACTCATATGAAATGACTCGGAACTTTATAGTTACCTTCTTATTTCAAAGTCAATACCCTACAGTAGATTAGGCTCTACAAATTGTAAGACAAAAGGTCTTTGAGGAGGCCTCTAACCTCCCTTTTGAGCAAGAATAAGATGAATGGATTGTGCCTCTTCAACAGTTACAGGATTTCTACAATATTAATGTTGATGAGGATGATGACCCTAGATATGTAAACATTGCAAAAAATGAAGGACAGAGAGACATAGAAGGTCCATGGATTGAACTACCTTTCATTGGACAACCAATTAAAATTAAGAAAGTTAATAATGGAAAAGAAAAATCACCTAAGTTGACCAATGTTGGGGATTATTGGGATGATGCCACTATTAATAAGATTACAAAATTACTACATGAATATCAGGACTTGTTTCCAACCAAGTTCACAGACATGAAGGGAATTAAAAGGCCCATGGGAGAAATGAAGATCCCCTTGAGACCATATGCAATACCTATCAAGCAAAGACCTTACAGACTGAAACCCAAATATAAGAAAAAAGTTAGGATTGAATTGGAAAAAATGTCAGAAGCGGGAATCATAGAACCTATTGAAGAATTTGAATGGATTAGCCCTATGGTGGTCCAAGATAAGAAGATAGGAGAAATCAGGATTTGTGTAGATCTAAGGAAACTGAATGATGCATGCCTACATGACCCCTTCCCTACACCCTTTACTAATGAAGTTCTAGATAATGTAGGAGGACAGGAATTCTACTCATTCATAGACGGATTTTCAGGTTATCATCATATCAAAATTCCTAAGAGATACCGACACAAGACCACATTTGTGACCGAATGGGGGTCGTTCTAGTATACTGTGATGCATTTGGCCTAAAGAATGCACCAACCATCTTTTCCAGGGTGGTAGTCGAAGCATTTAAGGACTTTCTACATAAGTTCTTGGAAGCCTATTTTGATGATTGGACTATCTTTATATTACTGAAATACCATATTGAATGTTTAAGATTGATGTTAGATAAATGTAGGCAATGTCATATTGCCTTGAATTTAAAAAAAATGTATTTTCTTTTCACCCTTTGGAGTGTTGCTAGGCCATATTGTGTGTAAGCAGGGATTTTTGGTAGATCCTTCCAAGATTGCCATAATTGTTGATCTTCCTCCCCCTACTTCGGTTAGACAGTTGTGCACTTCTTTGGGGCATATTGGATACTAAAAAAAGTTCATTAAGGGTTATGCACAAATAAAAGCACCTATGGAGAAGCTATTAAAGAAAGACAGCAAGTTCCAATGGACAAAAGAATGCTAGCATAGCTTCAACACATTAAAGCAGAAAATGGTCACTGCGCCAATCTTGGTTTTTCCATATTGGAGTAAGGAGTTCAATGTTCATGTCGATGCTTTGTCCATTGCATTAGGAGAATTTTTAGCACAGACGGGTTCAAGAGACATTGACCACCCTATAGGCTTTGCTAGCAGGAATCTTTCTACAACAGAGAGGAACTACACTACAACTTAAAGAGAAGGCTTGGAAATGGTCTCTGTGCTGCAGAAATTTAGACACTATTTGTTGGGAGGACATTTTAAGATGTTCATTGATCACTCTGCATTGAAATACTTAGTCAACAAACCAGTGTTGGGGGGGAGAATATGTATATGGCTATTGCTATTCCAGGAATATGACTTTGAGATTATGGTTAAGCCAGGGAGAATGAATAAAGGACCTGATCATTTATCCAGGTTGGAACATGGAGAGGAACCTACTAGTTTGGAGGATACACTTTCAGATGCACAGTTGTTGTTGTTATCACTGAAATTTCATCCGCACATGGCGACAAGAACTCAGCATTTTCAGACAGTAATGAAGTCATTTATGGCACTGGATTAATTTCACAGCATTGCAAAAGGGTCAAAAACTATACAAAGTAACCAAAAATTGAAGGGCACTTTACAGAAGATGGGTGCACGCGCATATGCGCGTAACAAGAACGTACAATGCGCGCATGCGCGCACGACGCGTGACTGTTAGTGCAAAAACCCACGCACCTGCTAAGAAGCGCATTTATTGAATTGGTCGGCCTCCCAACCACTTATGGAACAGATCCCAACCTGATTTGACCATCAAATCTGAGATGAATCCGCATGGTAGGCTGGTCAAAGACCTAATGAAGCCCTAAAGAGCCCCTCTTCACACTTCAAAGAGGTTACATAATCACCCAATGCTATGCTATAAAAAGCCATGAAGAAACATCATTTTCTCAAGGAATTTCATGTAATGTTATGCTTCTTAGATTGTTTTAAGGACTCACTCCTTGGCAATAACACACTAGCACCATTTCATTGAGCCATTCACCTCTCCATTGAGTGAATGTGCTTGGAGTTCTTTCACCATCATTCTCATTTTATCATTGTAAGGAGAGCAAGTTTGTAAGGGCCTCAAGAGCCTTCCTTTGGAGGAAGAAGGAACCACAGTTCCCTTTCTTCATTGTGCTTTGGATTTCATCAATTGATCAGCCTAAAAACATTGGTGATATTGGTCTTTTGTGTTTGTTATTTCTTTTTTTATATGCTCATAGTTTTAGTTTGTTTTAATTTAATTCTTGTTTGTAGTTTTGTTTTGTTTTCTCTAACCCTTTCCTCTATAGCTGTCATGCTCAGCAAGACCCAACTGGGCATGTAAGCACCCTTTATTTTCTCACCAAGTGACGAATTGGGTGAAAACAGATTGGCGACCATACTGGGGATTAGGTATCAATTCCTTCCTCATTTGGGTTTATTTTTCTTTCATTTTGCTTTCATTAACTTGCAGGTGCACAAACCTGCCTCTGCCGACCTGCTAACTAGTCAATTCAAGGGAGAATTGAGAGAAATCCATCCGGATTTCCTCTCTCAGCCGTTTTCCACAGGCGCGCGTGTATTTCACCCCACAGATGTGCATCGGGCGTGCAGGCACTTTCACCGCGGTCTGTCTCTGCGTGCATGCGCCTGTACTCTTGATTCGAAACACGCATCAGCGCTCTGCGCGCGCCTGTCTACACTAGAGGCCGTGCATGTTACACAAAATTTTACATTGTAAGGTCTTGGGATGTGGGGAAAGTCATTTTCCTTCTTAAGAATGATGATATGCATGCTCTAAATACTGCACCAGTTAGACCCCTCAACTTATAAAGGGGGTAGTCAAACAAACATAGGCACTTAGGTGGATAAAAATCATTTTCCCTTATTTGATTTTTGCCACGTGGATGGCTTGCTTTGATTTATAATCTAAGTTAGACAATCATACTTAATCACACCTAATTCACATTTGGGACTAGAAATTGAAGTAACAATCCTTGAGTATGCTCTTCTCTTGTGCCTTTAAAAGTGATCTTGAGAATCAGAAAGAGATTGTGAAAACAATCTCATCTCCCTTAACAAAATTCAAAAAAAAATAGGAGAGGACAAAGGCCCTTTCAGGACCCCTCTTAGTTTCATTTTTCAAACATATCTTAAATTTGTAATGGGCCCATACATGCCCACATGTCACAAAAGTAAGATAGTGGTTGCAATTTTTCTTTCTTAGATCAAAAAACTAGGAGAGTTTAAAGGTTTGTAATGGGCCCACACATGCCCACATGTTCAATCTAGAATAGTTTCATGATTTTTCTAGATTAACTCACACATAGGGAGTTAAAGGATAGTAATGGACCACATGTCCACATGTTAGTTTCCTAGGGATTTTAAAATTCCGCAAGGTTGTACCAATGACATCTAGCTAATTAGGTAATCACACTTTTGTAAGGACCAAGCGAAGTCCACATGCAGCAAGGTGACATCTAAATAACTAAAATTTGGTACACTTTTCACTCACA
>ML780625.1:207096-264230 GCA_009831015.1 Picea engelmannii
ATATATATATCAAGGCCTCTCCGGCCATCTGAATGTTTACCTACAAAAAATACATATGCCCACAGGCCAGTGCCACACCTCGGTACAAAATCGGCTCACCAGCCTATATACGATCAAAAATATATACAATATACATCCATCAGGGTGCCTCTATCGCACCCCCAGCTGCTCCTCCCTCAGGAGGAGGTGGTGGCCCACCCCCACCAGCCCCAGGCAGTGGTGGTGGAACATCTGCAAAACCCTCCTGCCCCGGCGGCAGGCGTCCACTAGTCATCGCGGCGAGCACAGCTTCTCATCGCACTATACCCCGCCATGGTGGCGGTAACCCTATGCACTTCTCCAAGAACCCCTCGTCCTGGATACGGATCCACATGCCCTCAGGAACATCCTGTAACACCATCTCCAAACAATGGCGTATATCGTCAAAATCTACTCCAGCTACCGTCGGAGGAGCGTGAGATGGCCCCGCACCAGGGTCATCAAATCGGCGCCTCCTCGCTGCCCTCTCGAGCTCTGCTGGATGTCCCACGGCCTCATCCCACCGACGCCTCTCTCCACGTGGCAGTCTCTCCGGCTCTCGTTGAACCGATGCTCTCTGCCACTCCACCTCGCGCCCGTGAGGTGCCACATCTGCACATGCACCAAACAACAAACAGCAGATCATATCAGTATCTATAAATCATACATATGGACTGATATCTCAAAAAACATAACATAAATCCAAACATACAAAACCACAACATACCTCGGTGGTCGAAAACCTCCCTAGGAGGCAACACCATGTCCGGGTCCCCCCGGAAGTTCACCCCAGCATACGGGTACCGGAGTATGACCTGTGGCATCTGCCGCCATATCTGCGCCGTGAAATAATTCCCACCTTTTCCACCACCGTGATGAACCAAAACTGATGACCACCGCCTCAAGTGCGGCTCTCGTGCCCCTGGTACCTCTAGTAGCACCCTCGGGCGCAGCATAGGCACCCTCTCCAAGAACCAGGCTACCAGGATCGAGCCGAACGTGAACTCTCCGGTACCTATGGATCGACATCGATACAACTGCATGATCATCCGTGCATGTAGATTCAACCCCCATGCAAAGCGCTCACGACCCACCACCACCCTCTCCAGCACCAACAGCTGGCCACCACTAATCTGTTGGGTCGCAAGTGACCCATACACGCTAACAATCATCGCCGCTATGCAACGATGCACCAGGGAATCCAGCCCACTCACACTCACTATAGTCCCAGACATGTAGTTCTCACCTGAGCAATATCGCTCAGCAATCTCCCGCAGGTGTGTATCCCTCGGCAGTACAAGCTCTGCTGGCAGCGGCGTTCCCCGGAAGGGGAGCCCAGTCAAAAAATAGATATCCTCCACCGCAGTGAAGGGGATCTTCTCTCCTCACATAAGGAAGCATTGCAGCTCTAGACTCCACATCTGGAGCAGGAACTACAGTAAATACTCCTGTGCCCGTATCAACGGGCACTCAAAAAACTTTAGCAACCCAATGGTTGCTAAAGCTGCTCGAACCGCAGGCCCTGCATTGGCCACAACATCTCGCAACTGCGACCAGTCTCGCTCATGCCACTAGACATCCATAATCACTGCTTGCCACCTGCACACAACACAGAGTCCTATATCAGCTTATGCAACCATCCAATGCATTAAAAAAAAAAAAAAACTCATTTTTTACCCTTAAAACTTGCCTCAAAGGCGCGGGATTTTTTACCCACAGGTGCACACATATGTGCGCCTGTTCACTACACAGGCGCGCATATATGTGCACCTATTCATTACATAGGCATGCTCGTAAGCGTGCCTATTCATTACATAGGTGCGCTCTTGAGCGCGCCTGTCCAACCTTACAGCCGCGCTCAAGATCACGACTATCCACCTCACAGGCGCGCCCCTAGGGCACGCTTTAAATTCCCTCTCACGCGCACTCATGCACGTCTATTCTGAGTACAAGCATGCACGTATGCGTGCCTTCCACTGAATCTCCCACGCATGCGGGCCCACATCCTATAAAAATTCCCCTTAAACCCCCTGTATAGCCCCCCGTACCTACCCTGCCCAAAAATTGGAAACCTATTTCTATACAGGATGATCAGACCACTAACCTGAGACTCGCACACCGTCGATCGGATACCTCGTGCTCCCTGAAACTCCAAATCTCCTCTGCAATCTTCTCATCCAATCACTGTAGCAGCAGGTACAAATGAGGTGGCAATGTGGGCCCTACAACTATATATAGGCCTTTTGCCAAACTTCCACTCAACATTCTGGGAGCCCAAGGTGTCCATTTTTCAAACCGTCTTTAGCCATGGGATTAGCATCCCGCCTCCTACATCACGGTTGTCCTTGGGTCACTTTTTTTCCTAGGCCCCCGGGGCGCCCTTTCTTTCGTATCATGGTCAGGTACGCACGTGCATAGTCACATTTGTCAAATACATGCTCATATCTTTGATTCTCTTCAGATATAGTTCACTTTGGGTATTTGATTGTTCTGTGCGCAGGTACTTGCTCATCGGTCACCGACATCATCCCTTCAGGTATATATTCAGCACTGGCATGTAGTCTCCCCCGCGGTATTTCATTTCCATTTCCAGTCACACCCTCTGATATTTTCCTTTAGGATCATCATTCCTGGCTCTGCAGTACTCACACCTCCATTTGCATCATCGGTACTGTAACCCAGTAGCATTCTCACCCACATGAGTTGTCCCATTCATAGCACCTTTTTTCACTTTCTGACACTCATGTTGTTTTTCATTACCCTTTAGGGATGGGAGTCCTGATAGTCTTTCATCATGTTGCAGATCAACCACATACTTCTTCTCCTCATTTTGCTAGCTTCCCATATGGACTCCCAGATCATCTCTTTATGGTTCTATTCTTTTTACCTGCACCTCCGTAGGATCATGAACCCCCCATTTCATCCACCACCAGTTTTCCCATCTGCGAACCTATCCTCATTTCACCTACCTCATACAGAAACTCACCGATGGGGCCCCCACACTTCATCTATTTTCCAAGAAATTTCTGCCCTCCCTGGGGCACTCATTTCACACTGGGGCACTCGTTTCTGTATTTGTACATTTTTCCCAAACTATTCATTATTTATTGTACAAACACCTTTCTTTTCAGTCATTTCCTTTTGTCGTCACCGTTGGCGACTTTCTTCCTTTTTTGGCCATACGCAACCCATGTCACCCTTGGTTGGAGCATTGCTTCTCATCTATCCTTGCCGGCATCGTCCATATCTTTAGATTACTTCACAGGTCACTTGCCTCTACCCTCTGAATTTGTTCACCTTGTCCCGACTCTGGCACAACTTATCTTTGGTCTTGGCGTCCCCCTAACACTCGACCTTGTCACACGGTTGCGGCCACTCATTATATCATACACCCTCCAACCAAGGGCAGTCTTGAGTCTTCCCACTTTTTGACTTCATACAAGTACCTCTGCCACTTTCTCACCTCAGTAGATTCTATGAAGCCCTTTTCTTCTGGAAGTCGCGTTCCCCTTCTGTCGACAACAACACACTTTTTCCAGAAGGGCGACAGTATCTTGATTCTCATTTTTCATTTAATGAGAGATCTCGGACGACACAGAATGAAAAACCATTGCTCCCTGCTGTCGTTGGCCCCCATAACATTCGATGCCAACACTTTCTCATGTTATGGTGGGTCTTACTTTGCGACTATTGCAGTTATTTTTATCATTTGTCGAAGACCTCTGAACCTGGTAGGGCCACCAATGCCCACATCATCATCGCTGCTTATTACCGCAATCATTTCCTATTGTTCAGAGTATATTCCTTTGCAGAATTGTCTTCTGCCTTTACCATCACCGCCCCCGAGGGCACTGCAGTTATCTACACCAACACTTCCATCATCTTTTGTCAGAGTTACATCACACGAGCATGGGGCATGCCCGCCTCGTTTGTACACAGTTGTATATTGTTACGCACCTTATGGAAGGTCGGGTTCTATCGGTTCCTTTCTTCTCCAAAGGATTACTCTACATGGTCCCACTCTTGCTCTCTCTTACAACACCATTCTCAGTAAAATAAATATTGATGTATTTCAGCTATACGTATGCTCCTAACCTCATCCATCAGGGGGCATCTGTTATCACTGAAATTTTGTCCGCACATGGCGACAAGAACTCAGCATCGTCAGACAGTAATGAAGTCATTTATGGCACTGGATTAATTTCACAGCATTGCAAAAGGGTCAAAAACTATACAAAGTAACCAAAAATTGAAGGGCGCTTTACAGAAGATGGGTGCGCATGCATATGTGCTTAACAGGAACGTACAATGCGCGCATGCGCGCACGACGCACGACTGTTAGCGCAAAAACCCGCGCACCTGCTAAACGGTGCATTTATTGAATTGGTCGGTCTCCCAACCACTTATGGACTAGCTCCCAACCTGATTTGACTATCAAATCTGAGCTGAATCCGCATGGTAGGCTGGTCAAAGACCTAATGAAGCCCTAAAGAGCCCCTCTTCACACTTCAAAGAGGTTACATAATCACCCAATGCTATGTTATAAAAAGCCATGAAGAAACATCATTTTCTCAAGGAATTTCATGTAATGTTATGCTGCTTAGATTGTTTTAAGGACTCACTCCTTGGCAATAACACACTAGCACCATTTCATTGAGCCATTCACCTCTCCATTTAGTGAATGTGCTTGGAGTTCTTTCACCATCATTCTCATTTTCTCATTGTAAGGAGAGCAAGTTTTTGAGGGCCTCAAGAGCCTTCCTTTGGAGGAAGAAGGAACCACAGTTCCCTTTCTTCATTGTGATTTGGATTTCATCAATTGATCAGCCTAAAAACATTGGTGATATTGGTCTTTTGTGTTTGTTATTTCTTTTTTTATATGCTCATAGTTTTAGTTTGTTTTAATTTAATTCTTATTTGTAGTTTTGTTTTGTTTTCTCTAACCCTTTCCTCTACAGCTGTCAAGCTCAGCAAGACCCAACTGGGCATGTAAGCACCCTTTATTTTCTCACCAAGTGACGAATTGGGTGCAAATAGTTGTCCATCAGGAAATTCGATGATTAATTTGTTGATATAGTTCAGTTCCTTCCCACAGGAATGGCACCTCGTGAATACACAATTATTCAGAAGAAATAGCTAGTAGTATGTGCATCTGACTTTCAACTTACAGTTGGACAGTTGTATAAGATGGGACCTGATTAGATCTTGAGGAGATGTGTTATGGAGGTAGAAATACCATTGATTCTGGTAGAAGCACATGAGGGCATCATAGGAGGACACTACTCAGGGAAAAAAACAACGCAAAAGGTTTTCAGAGTTGGCCTTTGGTAGCCTACTTTACGTAAGGATGCCAAGGAATACTACAGAGCCTGCAATGTATGTCAAAGAGTAGGAAAGACTTCTTGAAGAGATGAGATTCCTTTAGTACCACAATTAACACTAAAAGTATTCAAGAAATGGTCCATTGACTTTGTGGGACCTATTAACCCACCAAGAAGGCGCACAGGAGCTAGATATATAATGACTGAGACAAAATATTTGACTAGATGGGTAGAAGAAAGAGAAATTAAGGATTGAGTGCAGCCACAACTGCGTAGTTCATTTTTTAGTATATCATAACAAGGTTTGGATGCCTGAAGATCCTCATGAGTGATCAAGGAACACATTTCATTAACAAAACTATTGAATCCTTGACTCGAGAATTTGAAGTTCACCATTAGAAGAGTACTCCATACCACCCACAGGCGAATGGTACAGTCGAAGCTTTCAATAAGATCTTGGAGATAGCACTGACTAAGATCTGTAGTGTTAACTAAGATGATTCGGATTTAAGAATTCCAGCAGTATTGTGGGCCTACAAAACTACTTTCAAGAAGTTAACAACACAAACACCATTTAAGATGGTATATGGCTTGGAAGCAGTGGTACCTATGGAATAATTGGTTCCTAGTTTAAGAATCATAGCATTTATAGGTATGGATGACACAGGCATTGTTCAAGACATGATTTCACAGTTGTTGGAACTGGAAGAAGACGAGTTTATTGTGGGATTTCATCAGTAGGTACATAAGGAAAGAGAAAAGGCTTATCATGACAGACACATCAGAATAAAATCATTTAAGCAGGGAGACTTGGTATTTTTATGTGACAACAAGTTCGTGAAGCATCCAGAGAAGTTCAGGACACATTATCTAGGACCATTTGAAGTTTCCTATGTTATAGAAGGAGGAGTTGTACAGTTGAAGACCCTTAATGGAGAATGGAAAGAAGGTTTGGTAAATGAGAGCCAGTTGAAATTGTATTATGAAAACTAGGTGCCTCGCAGCTCTCAGTAACCACAAAGGAAGAAGGGTCTAGGTACCAGGTTCAGTTGAAACTGGGCACCAGACACAGAAAATATAGTATGCACAAGGAAGGGAGGGACCAAGCAGAAAGCACAATCTCCTCCACGCAGTTTGAAGTCGAAGTAAAACATAAGATTCAGTCTTGCAATGACTCAAGACGGGTCACAGGTGAGTGTTGGGGGCCTATTGGCCCTTGAAGATGAAAGGAAGCGGAGATTAAGGAAGAAATATGAAGTGTGAATTGTGCGGAAGACACATAAACCAAGGAAGGGTCGAAGTGGGAAAAGAAGGAGAAAAAGAAGTAAAAGCTAGATTTTGGAAGAGAATATCAAGGAATATAAAGCAGTAAGGAAGACACATTGTGGACAACTTAGCAAGCAAAACAAGACATCAACGAGTGCTCTGGAGCACCTCGTGGATAAGAAGGAAATACAGGTTGGTGAAGCCCTTAAAGCATGGGTCAATTTGACTTAGGGTTTTGACACCTAGACTTGTGCCATGTAATGTATAAATAAAGGTCTAGAAGACCGGGGAGGGTTGGTTCTAAGAGATTTGTAGGTTGGGTTGTTGATACTATGGTTTTTGTTGTTCATTTTTTAGAGTTAATTATGGAGAACGGTGTTGAGACTGTATTATAATATCTTACGTTGGGTGCAAAGATCAACCCTGCAGCTAGGTGCACAGGGAGGGATGAGAGAAGAGAGAGAGAGATCTACAAGCTAAGAGCGTAGATAGAACTGTATGTTTTCATATAATATATCAAGAAACACAAATCTATGGACGTAGCCCTAGGGAGAGGGTGAGCCATGTATATCTTGTTGTTATGTGTGATTGATGTTGTGTTATATTCCATCTGTTATCGTTTTATTGCATTGTTGTGTAAGATATGAGATATAACTTGCGAACTAGGATTAAGAGAGATAAAGAATAACTAGATTGATGTGTGTTGTTGTACCGAATCTAATTTGCATTTCCTATGGTTGTAGATACTTGTGTCCTGCAACCCCCTATTGCTACTTCGGGTGAGACTGCATCTGCTTCATAGGTGTATTCGAAAGGGCCAGTAGTTAGGGTTTTTTGGTGCACTGCTAGAGTTGAACCTTGGGTCTTCCCCTGAGCCAACACTTACGAAGTTATTTTTTACAACCTTGTGAAATATTTAAATCCCTAGAGAACTAGCAATGTGGGCATATGGGTCCTTACTTGATCCTTTAAACTTCCTAGAATGTTGTCTACACTAGAAAATATTTTGAAACTATCCTAGGATTGTAGACATGTGGGCATGTATGGGCCCTTAATTTATCTTTTAAATTTTCCTAGAGTGTTTTCTAGACTAAGAAAGCTTTTAGAAACTATCCTAAGATTGTCAATATGTGGGCATGTATGGGCCCTTACAAATTTTTAAGATAATTTTCAAAACTAAGAGGTAACCAAAAGGGGGTTTCTTCCTCTCCTAATGATTTAAGGGAGATGAAATTTCCTTTTAACCACCTTTTTTGATTCCCAATATCACACTTGGGTGTGGGGGAAGAGCATACTTGGGGGTAAAAATTAATTTCTAGTCCCAAATTATTTGATTGTGTTTGAAAAAGAAATAACCTTAACTCAAAGTTTTAAATTCCAAATGAGCCATCCATGTGGCAACAAAGAAAAGAGAATAATTGTGATTCTTTTTACCCCTATTATCTTATGTTAGCTAACCTTTCTTGTAATAAAGGACTCTAAGTGAAGTGTGATTTCTTTATAAAGTGAAGGAATTTAAAATCTGAAGGAAAGGGGCCCTCAAACCACTCAGAAAACCCTTACAATTTGCAAAAGAATGAACTTGTGCGTAGGTTTATGAAATCTCGTATGCACAAAGTGCGCATAATGCATGTTTGTGTGTTTCGAAATATGTGCACTTCCTGTCACATGTCGGGAAAGAAATTTCAATATGAAATTCTCTTTCCTTAGCTATGAATTCTGACTTTGGAAGGCTAGATTAGGTCGGTTATGGTACCTTCATATCCAAACAATTAGAAAGAAGTTATCTCAAGACTTAAATAGGGAGGAATTTGATTTGCATCCCTAGTATGGTCGTCAATCTATTGTTTTGGTTTTTTCACATGGGTGAGCAAAAACACAGCACTTACTTGCCTAGTTAAGTCAACTAAATAAGACAGAGAGTTGTGAGTTTATTAGACAATCAAGCATACATGAAACAAAGAAATAAAAATAAAAATAAAAGGAAACAAATGTTAGAAAGCTTGCAAGAAATAGAACCATGAAAATGAAAATCATATAGCTAGCAATGGATCAATATATTGATAGGCTAGCATTGTAGATAAAGGTAGGGACTTATGAATCCCCTCTTCCTCCTTGGGAGGTCTCTTGAGTTCCCTAATAGAGATCTATTCTCTTCATACAATGGAAAGTAACAATGGTGAAGAAATACAATGCCAATCCTCTCAAGAGGTGAGTGGAATGGCCCTTGCTATAGTGCTTGATTGATTCAAAAAGAAATGAGGATTATCCAAGAATAATTCTTGTAGCATAAAATCCATGGCACATATTTATAGTGACCATTCATGGCAAGATATAACTAGTTCATAATGTGAACAAGGGTCCTTTTAGGGAACTTTCTATCCCTTGACCATCCTCCAAGATAGATTTTGCTCAGATCTGAGTGTCAAATCGTGTTGGGGGTTGGACTGGAAGTGGTTGAGAGGCTGATAATATTCATAAATGTGTCATTCATGAGAAGTGTGGGGGTTTTCTCATAGACAGTCGTGCATTCTGCACACTGTGCGCAATTAGGGATGTGTTGGCCTGCACATTCTTCGCATAGTGTGCATGCTTCCTTTGGTGAATTTTCACACTTTGATTTATGAACAGAGTATATATTTTTATGCCTTTTTTGATGGAGTTTGATGTTGTAGGTGTACTAATTGTTGTTGGAAGTGATTTATTTCTTCAACTGTTGTTTGTAATGTTGCGGAAGATTTTTTGATGATAACACCAACCATCTCATTTTCCTGGCATTCAAAGTTGGTTGTTCAAAAATATACTTCATACCACAGTGGTATGTTCTTAGTTCAAATTTCATCCCCATGAGATAATGCCTCCACATCTTCAATGCGTGAACAATGGTAGCAAGTTCCAAGTCATGTGTGGCATAGTTCCTCTCATGTACTTTAATATTTATGGACTCATAACCAATGACATGTCCATTTTGAGTGAGGACTCCACCAAGTCCTTCCTTGCATGCATTTGTACATACCAAAAAACTTTCATTTGGGTCAAAAATCTTTAAAATATGTGTACTAGTAAGTAATTCTTTCAGAAGATTAAATTTCTCTTCACACTTAAATGTCCATTCAAATTTATTTCCATTATTTTTCAAAGAAGTGATGGGATGAGCAATCTTAGAGAACCCTTCTATAAATATTCTATAGTAACCAGCTAATCCCATAAAATATCTGACTTTTGAAACACTCATGGGTGTTGGCCATCCTCTAATGGCTTCAATCTTCTCTAGATCCACTGTTATACCTTGTTCTGAAATAATGTGTCTCAAGTAATGGATTTGTTCTTGGTAAAAAGAACACTTACTAATCTTGGCATACAACTAATGTTCCCTCAGTACTTTCAATACCAATCTTAGGTGATGTTCATGCTCTTCCTCTTACATAGAATAGATAAGTATGTTGTCCAGGAATACTATGACAATCTTATCCAAATAATTTTTGAATATTTCATTCATTAAGCACATAAACACAGTTGGTGCAATCGATAATCCAAGTGGCACCACTAATATTTCATAATTCCCATACCTGGTTCTAAAGGTTGTCTTATTGATGTCTTCTTCCTTGATTCTTACCTGATGGTATCCTGATCTCAACTCTATCTTTGAAAATATATTTTCCCCTCTTAGCTGATCAAAGAGGTCATCAATTAAGGGTAGAGGGTACTTGTTCTTTACAGTGGATTTATTCATATGTTGAAATTCAATACACAACCTCAAAGCTCCATCCTTATTTTTGACAAAAAGTATCGGTGCTCCCCAAGGTGAAACACTTGGACATATGTTCCCTTTCTTCAACAATTCTTCCAATTGCATTTGTAATTCTTTTAATTCTAGTGTACTCATTCGATAAGGTGTTTTTGATATTGTGGCAACTTCTGGCACTAAATAAATAGATAAATATATCTCCCTCTTTGGTGGAATCCCTGGTATTTCTTGGAATACATATTCAAATTCTTGTAGTACTGAAAATTGTTCAAGGCTTGGCCCCTTTTTATTTTATGGATCCTCCACATGGACTACATACAATTGACATCCTTATATGAAACATCTCTTCAGTTGTAAGGCTGAAATCTCCCTTATAGATATGGGTCTTGGAACTCCTTTCACAGTGCTCTATTTTCCTTCTTCATCAAGACATGTAAATCTCTTGTTATGACAATCTAGAATAGCATGATGCTTGTCCAACCAATCCATTCCAATTATAATATCATAATATCCCAATAGTATATTATTCAGATCAACATTAGTATTTACACCATTAAGACTTATGGAACAACCTTTGACCATATCACCGATTCTCCTTTTGGTTCAAGTGGCTAGCTGAACCAAACTTGATTTTTCAATCTTCCTTTTCTCCAAACATAATCTATCCACTATTTTAGGATCAATGTAACAATGACTAGCTCCTCAATCAATTAAAATAGTATCAAGTTGATTAATGATCTTACCTCCCACCTCGATCGTATTGGATTTCTACTCTACTTGTCGATCATCTAAGGCTGCATAAATTATTCACATGTCTTCCACTATTGTATCCTATTGGATGTTGTGCATGGTCTTCACTTTTTCCTTTCTGTGAGGGAAATCCTTGTACAGGTTATCTTCTTTGCATCCCCAACATTGGATTGGTGGTCTTCCCCTTTTTCCCAAGGAGTCTTCTCTCTTGGATTCATCCTTAGCATACTGGTCTTGATTATTTTTATTTGGGATATTTCTATTGAAAGGAGGTTTGAATCCCTTCCTCCTCTGATCAAATTTCTCCTTTTTCTTATCTTTCCAAGATTTTTGCAAAGACTCTCTGCCCTTGCCTTGTTTATACAGGTACTTAGCCTTCCTCATGGTCGCATTCAATGTCACGGGTTCATAAGATTGAATATTCTCCTTATAAAAGGATGGTAATCCACTTAAAAACCTTTGTACTCACCTTCTCATCTTTTATAAACCCCACATACTTTAGTATCCCCAAGAACTTATTTTCATACTCTCCCATGGTCATGTCGCCTAGCCTGATTTCAAAGAACTCCTGCATTTTCTTGTCATAGAAGTGCTCTGAAAGGTACTCCTTCTAAAAATATTTCTTGAACTACTTTCAAGTGATCCTACTTTCATTAATGTGCTCAACCTACTTCATTTGATCCCACCACATAGCATCTTTCCCATGTAAATGGTAAGTGGAAATTCTAGCTTCTAGGTTTGATGAGTAGTTATGAAATTAGAAATAACTCCTAAGTCCAAGCAACCATGCTTCAACATAATATTCCCTTCCTCTTTCTCCATCAAATGATGGTGGATTAAGCTTCCTCAACTCTCCTTGCAAATTGTCCAATTTAGGCCTTCTTCTTTGGTGTAGAAAGGGCATCTTTCGAGTGATAATTTACCCCTTTTTCAGCATCATTACACTAATTACAAAAAAGGAATACTCTAATCCATCATGGTTATAAGATTTATCCTAGGTATCATTTTGTACTTTTTTGGGCCTAGGAGACTAAATTTGCGATAAAAGTAACCCCCTGGAGTCTTCTTTAAGTTTTTCAGACTCCCTAAAACTGAAAACACCGGTGAGAAAAAACCTACCTAGGCTCGAGAAAAATCCACATGTAAGTATATGGATTCTTCTTTAAGTTCTTTTTAGAAACATTCCACATGAAAATACCATCGATTTTACCTTCTTTGGGCTTGTTAAACTTTACATCGAAGGAACCACACATGGGACTGAACCCCTCCTTCTTCAAGTTCATTAAAAATATGTCAAGGGACTCATCATAATACCAACTATACCGAGCATATGTTATCTTCCTCAAGCTCATAAAACTATAAATAGGTACTCACCAATCATGGTGGGGAATTTTTAGAGGGTTTTTCCATCTTGTTATCTTCATTATATGGAAATCATTACTTCTTTGATTCGCCCTCGAACTAGCACCTTTTCTATCATCATATATAAAAGTTGAGTCATCCATTCTCTCTCATCGAACACCATTCCCATCATTGTGCCACATTCCACTCATTTTCCATGGCCAGTTATTATGGTATTCATGTGAGTTAATGTTTTCGAGTAAATCCATTTTTCATGCATACTTGTTCAAGGGAAATTTCTCTGCGTCAACTACCTGCAATCCATTTTTTCCCCTTTCTCGGCCATACATGTGTCAGTTGTGCTACATTATGATTTTCACACCATCTATCTTTACATGTTTCATGTCAATTGATGGGGGATATATCAAGGCCATCCTTTGACGGATTTCACCCGGTCAAATCCAGCTCATTATATAGGATTGAAATATAGAAACCCATCAGTACCCTGGGACTTGCAGACATTAGTGGCAGGTCTCCTTGCATTTCAATAGTGGGTTTACATCATCAGCTCATGTCAAATGAATCTATGAGTGTTCGACATCAACTCATTTATTCATGTTTTGTATATTGTACTAGGTATCTTGGGTTCCATCATCATCATTAGTGGATTCCCTCATGTCTATTAATGGTATACATTAATAATTGGTAATCATACAATTTATACCATGCTCGAAATAAGCTAATTTATTCGCATTTTGTAGATTCATACCATTTGGATTAAAGACGAAGACCTTGGAAAATCTCACCCTCCTGTTAGATGACATTCTTTCCCAAGATACAATGGATAATATCCATGAGAACTTCATCGATTTCTCAATTATTGAGTCATCTTACTGCTTTTTGTGAGGTCACATAGATCCACATTTGTACTTGGTCATGGCTATGATTTCACTTGTGTCTTGCATGGATCCACAGTGTATACTTTCATGGTCATGTTCAAGTCATGATTGATTCTTGATGAATCCATGGTGTATTATGTTGTGGACATCATCCCATTATTTGTTTCATGCATGGATCCACAGTGTATTTATGGTGGCTATTCTCTTGTCTTTCTTACTGAGCATGGGTATGCCCACCTCAGGTATCATTTTTCTGCAGGATTGGTGATGTTATTCTCCAAGATTATTTTCCCAAAGCTCTGTGACTTGATTTATAAAGTGTTTCGGACATCAAACACCTCTTCTAACCTCACACTTTAGGGGGAATCTGTTATAATGTTATTTTTCACCTAATCATTAGGTTATTATCATCTAAATATCACCCATCCAATCCAACAACATTCACCACTTCTTCCATAATATTCTAGACTAATTTCCACTTGGTCGCTCTTATCCTTCATTAAGGGTGCAACCAAAAAGGTTTGGTTGTTATTTCCCTTTATTAAGGGAGTGAATGAAAGGGTTGGTCTCTCTTACCCTTCATTAATGGTCCAACCGAAATGGTTGGTCACAATTTCTGGCCTACCATGGCATGATCGGTTGCTTTTCTTGCGTGTCTAGGGTACGACCGAGTCTAGAAGCTCCTATTTTTGGATTTAGTTTTGATGGATGAGACTTCCCAATGATTTCTTGGGGTTTATCTTCTAGAAGGCTTCCATCATGAGCTCGATAATATTATCCTAATAAATATATGGCCTTATCCCTAAATCCATATAAAAACCAAGCCATTTCCCATGGGAAAGAGGAGGAAAGAGCTAGAAAGGTTACTCTAGTGATTTGGTTGCAAGACTTGGGCAAGGAGCTTTGAAGGAGACCATTGCATCAACTTCTCATCTATAATTTGTAATATTTCTTCTTTGATTAATAGAATACATATTGGACGTTTCCCTCTATCTAATTGTTCATACAAGTTTATGTATTCATTGGTAGAGAATTAGTATAATTATGTGTTATGATATTCTATTAGATATGTTGTTAATCCATGCATGGTTTCTTTGATCTTTGGGAGGCTTTCATCTTCTTTGGAGGTTTTAATGTATGAATAAAATCTAGGAACATCCTTAGTTTATTTCTTTATTCCTATCTTAGGCGTTGTTAAAACCTAAGGGAGATCAGCTCTTGCAAGGTGAAAAATCCCTGCAATAACTGCGCAGGAAGTAAACTAATGAAGAATTTTGATTCAGTGTGCAGATTGGAGAGTATGATGTGGATAATATTATTTTTGAATTAGGGCCTGATGTCAACGTGTTACCTAAGCATACATGGGAGTTGATGGGAAAACCCAAGCTAGTCTGGTCTTATGTTCAGCTCAGGTTAACGAATCAGCACAAAATAGTTGCAATTGGTCGGTTGGAAGGAGCACCTGTGAACATAGATGGGGTGCATGGCATGGAAGAATTTGAATTTATTGAGATTGTGGATGAAATTCAACCATATCTAGCACTGATGAGACTGGAATGTAATTTTGATAAACAAGCGATCATTAAATTTAAGAGGAGGGAGATGATATTTGAAGTTGGATATTTGAAATTTTCGGCACCCTTAGACCCATCCAAAGGATAGAGATACATAGAATCATAAAGAGGGAATGAAATTGAAAACTTATATAACATGACTGCATGGATGGAGGATTACGTCAACCTGACAACATATGGTTCATTGAGTTGGTGAAGTATCATTTCATGTACGTCATATTATGAAGAAGGTCTAGAGCATTGGCAACAGAGAATACATGAAGTGTCAACTAGATGATGTGCGCACATTACTCGATCCTTTCGTCAGATTGGAACTGAGCTATGTAACCCACCTAGGTATGATGGATTAACTGATATAAATATGTTTGTAAAAACATTTGAGTTGTAGGTACCTAAACAACAAATGTTGTTAGAACTGGATGTGGTATTAAAAGAGACTCCATCTAGATGGTGGGTTGTACACAAAGAGGCAATGAAAGACTGGCTACAATGCAGTAGACTAATGAAAATAAGGTTTATCATTGAGGGTGAAAATATTGCACAGAAATATATAGGGGAGAGTGACCTAGAAGGTCATGTGGAATAGTGCAAGGATTTGTGGGGTTCAGTACCAGAGGAAGAATGGACACACACATTTATACACACACTGGACACAATTCTGAAGAACTGGTATTTGGAGTTGGAAATGCGTAGGGAGACAAGAAGATGGAAAGAAATGATCTCGAGGTTCAAAATAATGTTTACATTTGAACATGAATCTCCATCCATAGATGTAGCAGTACAGGTGATTCGGATGAATATATTCTCGAAAGACAAGATGATAGAGATGATACCAGTATGCAGTGAGCACAAAGCCAAGATGACTTTTTGTAAGCTACTGGAAATTTATAATGTATCCAAGGAAGAATATGATGAAGAGGATCTGAGGAATGTAAAAATACCTAGGACAGAAGGAGAATGAGCCATAGAAGGGTCGAATCTAAAATCCCCATCATATACATAGTCAATAAAGATGTGGAAGTTAAACATTGGGACAACAGAGACTCCCAAGTTCGTGCAGATAGGGGACTATTGGAGTGAGGATATGTTGGCCCTTGACCAAGTTTTGAGGAAATCTTGGTCAGGTTTGACCACTTTTTGGACTTCGATGTAGTGATCGAGGAAGGAGAACCCAGGCGGAGCTGAGATCATAGATCTCACTTGTTTCTTGGGATTTTTGGACCCAACAAAGGGTTCTTAGGGTTTTGTAATGGGTTATGGGATGTCATCCCATGGGTTTACCCATGATTAGGCCTTATTGTAAAAGTATAAATAAGTAATATTGTAAGGTAGAAAAGAAGGCAATGTAAGAGACTTAGAGAGATAATTCTAAGTAGCTAAGTGCAAGAAATTTTGGGTTGCTTTGTGCAACAAGTTGTGTATGTAAATCTCTGTGCTTAATAGAGAAGTGGGCTTTGTGTAGTGACCTAGTTTTGGGAAGGAGGATATGGATCTCTATGCACAGAAGTATTTTCCTCTGCAAAGCTTAGCTCTATGGCTTAGTGCACAAGAGCAGATGAATGTAACAAATTCCAAAGAATAATAAAGAAGACGAAGCAGTTGGTGGACATAGCCCCACACTGGGGTGAACCACGTATATCCTATGTCTTGGTGTGCTTTGTGCTATGATGTGTTTTTCATTTATCTTCTTAGTGATTTTGTTATTATCTATGATGGATAGATATGATGTTGCTTAGTTCTTTACATGTGCTTTATGAATGGATGCTAGATTTAAATCAGTGTTTTGTGATAAATGATAGAGGCATTTACTTTACTCTTACTGTGTTGATCTTTCTTAGGGTTTTTATCTGCGATGTTAATGAAGCTAATAAGTTAATGAATATCAGCTTGTAGTGTTAATAGAATACTTTGTGAAGTGTTATAATCATAGATCTGTGACCCAGCTTGGTTATAGACATCTGAGTCATGTAACCCCCCTGCCTCTACCTCGGGTGAGACTTCTCCTGCTTCCCAGGTGTTGCCGAAAGGGCCGGTAGTTAGGGTTTTTTTGGTGCATTGTTGAAGCGTTGAACCCTAGGTCTGCCCCTATGCCAACAAATGGTTATGTTGTCGAGACCTGAAACTATGATTGCTAGGAACTGAAGTAAAGAAAAGAGAATATTTGTGCATAGATACGTTGATGTAGCACGTAGTATTCTACTTGACTTGTGAATATTTATGCTAAGAAAGAAACCTGATCTAAATAAAAGAGGTAAAGCTTTGTGCTTTGATAAGAGTAAGATAAGAGAAATTTTTTGTTTCAAAAGCTTGAATTTAGGTATGTTTAATAGATTTTGTCCTAGTCTGAAATATAGGGCGCAATTGGAAGAAAGAGTTGATCTGAATAGATTTGATTGAAATAAATAAAGATATGTTATTCCTATGCATAGAAATAATTTTTGGACTAATAAGTGGATGCAAGAACCTAGAAAGAATTTTTGTAGATTGCAGGTCCAGCACTGTGATCCTAGTGCGCAGTACAAGAGAAGTTGGGGAACTAACAAGAGAAAGAGAGGATTGACACTATGTTATAACTACAGAAGACTGAGGCATCTTGCTAAGGAATTCCTTGGTACAAGCCCTATTTGTCTTTGTTGTAAAATTGTTGGTTATGAAGTTGAGGATTGCCCAAGGATGATTTCTAAAGTTGAAATAATGAACATGAGATAAGAAAACTATGAAGGAATTCAACAGAATAAGAGCATGTTAAAGAATCATCAAGAGAATGAGTCAGAGAAATCTTGGACTATGTATCATGGTTGAAAGAATGATGAATGATCACAAAGATGTCAGTGTACTAGAGATCTTGAAGGTAAAACAAAGCATAAATACAAGAATAGGAGACTTTGACATAGACTATGTATTGAATGAGGAAACATAAGTGAATATTATGACAGAAGACACTTGGGAAACTTTTGGAAAGCCTACTATGATACCTTCATTGGGAACGATAGGCTTGTTTAAAGGAAATATGATAACCCTATGTGGAAGAGTTACCAATATACCTATTATTACTCATGGAACATCGACAGAAGAGGAATTTGAAGTCATTAAGTTTGTTGAGAACAACGCCTCGTTCCCACTTTTTTTAGGAAAGACTTGGATTGAGGAGGATTAGATTAGAAAGAAAACAAATGAAGAAGCTACAGAAAAGAAAAAGAGAGAAATAAGGGATTTCATAACTAGAAAAATAGATCGAATGATAGAAGAACGAGAAGCTAAGTTGAGGCAACAAAATGTAAGAGAAGTTGAAAGAATGCAAGAAGGTGTGAAGGACCTAGCCATGCAATAAAGAAGAATTCCCACCCAGGAATTAATAAGAGAAGAGATATTAACTTTGAACCCCTTGGAAGCACATCAACAATCTAAAGTCACTATGCTAGGAGAAGATAAGAATGAGAATGGAAAGAGAAATCAAAAAATATTTAGGGAGACTCATATAACAGGAAAGAAGGCAAGGAAGATCAGTAAGAAGAAAGCCAAGCTGGGAAATCTACAGGAAGTTACAGAGAGAAAATGGAAGACTTCGCAGGAGGTAGGTTTGTAGGAATTGAACCTCGCCAGAATAGAAGAACCACACAGAATGGGACTTCGCCCTGGAGAAAATATATGACCGTTGGAGGCGCCCCAACCGTTAGAGCGACACTCTAGAATGGCTAGGAAATTCATTTATCAGTGGATAGACTGTGTTTGGAACATTGAGACCATGCTATAACGAACAAAATCGCATTAATGGAAGCATGCCTTCCCATTGGAAGAATCTATTATGACGCTCGCTTATTTAGCCCGTCGAATGCTACATCGGGACCACTTTTTGCTACCTATGATTATTTGATACAAGAAGATAAGTGATTGTGTTTCGAGTTGTGTTATCAAACATATTTGTCTATTTTTCTACCCCACTTATCCATTTGCCTACCCCGATCTTTCTGTTTAATAGTAAGAATGTTGGTCGAGCGCATTGAGTTAGAGAAGTTCATCGAGAAGGTTATTAAGAAGTTTATGGATGATCGAGCTATGTCTGAAGGAGTACATGTGTTGTTGACCAGGGGACTCTAGGCTTCCCCTTCAATTGGACGTCATTCGAGCCATGTCAACCCCACGACTGAGAAGCAAAGTAAGCATTGTGGTGATCTGGCTAATGTGAAGCAAATCCTGTCAATCTTACCATATTATATCCCACCCTTGGTTGGCATGGTTAACCATGATAGCATCCCATGGGAATTTGAGTACACTTTGATCACCGCGTACATCACGAAAGGAATACGCATATTTGGGAGTCAGTTGGGACAAATCCCACTACTGAAGAATAGTGACTTCAACCTTGGAGATAGATAGAACTATGCCATGCTCGCACCTCACAGATATTTGACAAAGACCACTGGGAAGAAGCCTTGCCTAGTCTCTGTAACACCCTGTTTCCCCCAGTCTGTAAAAATAACTATATTGGCCAAGAACTGTGGCAAACCCAAAAATGTGAATGTGTGATGTGAATGGACCTTGTGAAAAAGGTCGATGAATGTGAATAATATTATGAATATATATTGTAGAACTGTTGAGAGGGGATATGTTTAAAAAGATACCATGATGGCTGGAGAAAGGTGGTGGAAGGAACCTGGAATGGTGGCGTTAACATCCACCAAAACCAATACCATATTTGGACTTCACTGGACCGAAGAACCAAGAGCGGCTCGCTGGCCCCGAATTAAATGACTCATCAGGATTGGTAGGTAAAGGGCTCATCATGAGTAATGAGGGATGGGGGTGAACTACCCATCCATAGAGTCCTCAAACCTAACCACTGCGAGGAAAATCATGCCACACGCAACCTCATCGAATAGAGAAAAGGCAGGAAGTGTGGGCAATCAGGGGCAGATACGAGGGAAAGAGGAAGAGGAACTCTGAAAAAACATAGAGTGAGTGATAGCAGAGAAGATGGAGAGTAACCTTCATTCTCGATCACTGGAAAACAGAGACACAGTCTTGCAACATCGTGGTCTCAGCTTGGGGGTGGCTAGTGGTAAAGTTGTTGGGAGTCATTGAGCCTACAGTTGGGTGGAAACGAGCACCCCTCTCAGCAGTTGCAATCACATCTGGTGTTATTTCTGATAAGTGTTTTACATATTTCATATTGAAATTTATATGCTGACATGTATGCTCACAGTCTGTGCAGTTTTATGAATGGTTTGAGTATAAGACTGCCTGTGTATTTTTTTTATTTAGAAATGGTGGTTGCACGCTTATAATGGAAAGACTACGTATGGCTTATGTTTTATAAATCACTATTTATATGCATATTGAATTAATTCAGACTTCAAGTCTGTTCTCAGGAAATCTATGCCCTTATTCGTCTCAGGTAATACCCTGGATAGATCTCCCCATATAGACACCCTTTTTAGGAAGCTCACCAAGAACCTGGAAAAGGATTTGATGGCGCAAGTCTTAGTAACCCTGTACGAGGAATACTGATCCTCTTGAAATCTCAAAATAGCAACGAAGGAATTACCGTGTTTGCTTCGCAAGAGTCGTCAAGGAGGCATTGGACGGTTGGAATTCTCCGTGGAGAATTTGCGAAGTCCCTAGAGCCGTCAAATCTTGCAGAGGAGTAGGGGAGTTACGGTAAGCCTATTTTCAAGTTTTAAGTTCGGGATAAATCGGACCGTAGGATCTGAGTCGACAAGAACCATTGGATCACTCGCGTAATCTCATTTCGTATATTCGTGAGTTGAAGGGTTAAAACCCTTGCCTCAAGATTTGCGAGGTTGCGAAAGGTGAAGTCCCAAAGGGGTGAAAGGATTTGTGTGAGCCAGTTATTGGTGAAGTGCATAGGAACTTGGTATTTCAGGGTTTTGTGGGTTGAAGAACTGAAATCTTAGCATCAATATTTGCGAAGTTGTGAAGTCTGAAACTCCAAAAAGGCAGGAAGTTCTGTTGTGGGATTTGCATTGATGACGTGTCAGAACTTCGGCATTTCGGCATACCGGTGGATAGGAGGTCAAGACTTTTGTCCTGGAAGTCCCAAAGTCATGAGTTGCGATAAGGAGTAGTGAGGAGTTCGGGATATCGACAATTCGGGTGTCGAGATACAAAGGAGGTAGCGCTTCGGGAAGTGAAGTCGTGAAGTGTTGAAGCTAGGGACGAGGGACACATGGTAGAACCGCAAGGTGGGCCCATGCGATAGATAGGAAGACACGTGTCACCTAGTGAAAGGAGTCAACACCCGTTGACATATCACATCTCAGGGATTCATGAGATAAGGGAACGAGAGTTCAACCCTTCGACTTGCGAAGTTGCAAGTAGCGAAAACGTGAGAGGGAAAGCTAACATCGCTTCTCAGGGTTTCGTGAAGGGAAGGTGTCAAGGTTGGATGCCACAACTTGCGAAGTGGTGAAGTCACGAGAAGATCAGAACCATCTATCTGAGGAGGACAAGTGGCAGAGATCGATGGATCTCACGAACTTGGAGGTTCACCAGGTGAGAGCCCAGGAGTTGGGTGCTCGAAGTCGCGAGGAGAAAGGATCACCATTGGATCTAGGTCATAGGAGGACCGTTGGATTAGAGCCTCATCACACGTATCGCACATTTGGAGGTTTGTAGATTGAGAGGACTTATTCTCGACATTAGAAGTCGCGAAGTGCTGAAAGTCAGGCACAAAGGAACACACGGAAGAACCACAAAGTGGGGCCCGTATGATAAACAGGAAGACACGCGTCACCTGGAGAAAGGATTTAACACCTCATTGACTTCTTGCATCTCAGGCATTCGCGAGATGAGAGCATGAGTGCTCAACCTTTCGACTTGCGAAGTCGTGAAGTTGTGATGGGAGCTAGTGCTTAGCCTAGCTGTTGGTCACGCACAGAAGGCACTGACAGAAGGGAGCTATACCCATTACATGATTTTGGATATCGTGAATTTGGAAAGGAAGATTCCATCGGGATTTCGCCAATCAAGAATTTGGGAGTCCCATTGACAAGAGGTCAGGCTCTCATATTCATAAATCTTGAAAGAGATAGGACAACGATCTTATGAGAAGTGGTCATATGGTCCAAGGCATAGCCTAGAGAGATAATTGTTGATCGATGCATCTTTGGCATTTCATAATTTCAGGGTTTGCAGAGTCGAAAGACTCGATTCGCTTATACCGCTGAGTCACGAAATGTGAAAAGGCGCCTATTTTTTTGGCCTATGATCATGATCAACGATCACACAGAGGTCGGAAAAAGGGAAAATCTAGCCTGTGCTAATCCCCGTAGGATTTTGGGGATTCTGTCCCTCGAGAAAAGGAAAAATTTTGTTTATTATGCCAGAGTGGGTATGTGACAAATTGGTATCATAGCATGGTTACAACACTTGGCCTGCTTGGGCTCATGAACAAGTTGCGCAGAAGATCCGTTCGAAACACTCTTAAAAAGAGTAACCCCCTGTCTTAACCTTCCTAATCAAAAAGATGAAGTTAAGAATGAAAAATCCCTATTGTGTGTGTGTACATGTGAAAATATGAATTATGTACTGGTTATAAATAAATATAAATATTGACTAACAACCAGCATTTTCCCTCTTGCACACAAGCGGAAGATCAACCACGGGAAATTAACAACGCATAGTACGATGACTCACCATGAAGTGGGAGAGGGATCCCACAACATAGATGAAGAGTCTGAAGAAAGGAGGGTAGCAGGGACCCCTCTAGGTCTAGCCGAGACTGTGAGGAGCCTCATGGTCAAATTACAAAGTTGTAAGGCCGACAATGAAAGGATGATGAAAGAACAAGAAAAACAAACAGAAATTAATGCAGTCTTACTGTAGATTTTATTCGATATACAAAGACAAATGCAGCATGAACCTGAAACTCAGAAACATGGTCATATCAGTGGTCACACTGAGAGGAGCACCTCAAAAAAGGTCCACCCCAAAGGTAAAGGACAAGCGTTGGATGATTCCTCTAAGAAGGAAGCTAGTGATTCAGAGGGCTCTTCTAGAAATAGAACCAGTTCCTATCCTCAAAAGAAATAGAAGAAGCAAAAGCCTTCCAAAGGTCGTAAATTTGAAGAATTCATAAAATCCAAACCACCCTCCCTCGACGGTAAAATAAAGAAGGGAGGGGAAGCAGAGGCCTGGTTGCTTGGACTAAAGAACTATTTCAGAGTCCATGACTTTTCAGAAAATATGAAGGCCCGAGTGGCCACCTTTAACTTAAATGGAAAGGCTTCCATTTGGTGAGAAGACATTAAGCATGTGAAAGGGGTTCGTGAAGAGGACCTGTCTTAAATACTTCCGAAAGAAGTATCTGTTGGAAAAATATTTCGACAAAAAGACTAAAGAGTTTTATGAACTCAAACTGTGACAACTCACTATAGAAGAATATGTCAACAAATTCCTCAATTTATTGAGGTATGTACCCTATATCAAGGCTGAAAAGGCAAAGGTGCAACACTTCATCAATGGACTACCTATGGACTATCAGAACAAAATTGAATTTGATGAGCCAAAGACTCTAGAAGGCACTATTCGAAAGGCAACCTATTGTCATGAACAGTTTGGGCATCGAGCAGAACCTCACGAAGGATGGAAATAGAAGAATAGTTCAAGATTTCAGAAAAGGGGAATTAAATCCCCAGGATTTAAGAACTATAAGAAGAACCCAAGAATGAGCTTCCTAGCCCAGAGTATGCACCAGCAGAATTTTCCCTCCTTGAGAAGAAATAAAACTTCTGGACGCATACTAGTGAAGACTGATAACCCAAAGAGAGAACCTTTGAAATGTTGGGGTTGCGGGGAAGAACATCTATTGAGAGACTATCCACACCAACAACAGAATAGTCGGAGGATTTATAACATCCAAGAAGCTACTACCGTCAATAATGTGGCCAAGAGTGAGACACAAATTTATGCAGCCTTGGATAATAACCAAGCCAACCACCAAGCTTCAGTAGTGAAAATAGAAGGTATGATTTCCAACCATCTAGTGTCTGTTTTAATTGACCCTAGTTCAAATTTGAGTTATATATCCCCTAAAGTTGTTGATCATTGTAAACTATAGCCACAAAAACATACCAATCCATGGTTGGTACAGTTAGCCACTGGCACCAAAAGAAGGGTAGCAAAGGTTATACCAGCCTACCAATTGATGTTGGGTAGATTCCCCACCCAAACAACCCTTAACTTATTACCCCTGGGATCATATGATCTATTGATTGGTATGGACTAGCTAGCTGCCCATCAAGCCAAATTGGACTGTTACCATAAAACCTTAGAATGTGTAAGTAAAGAAGGAAAAAAGATAACCCTTCAAGGGATACAAAAACCTGTCTCGGTGAGATAAATATCAGCTCTGCAAATGAGAAAGTATTGTCGAAAGGGATGTCCCCTATATGCAATATAGGTGTTGAAAACAATCAAAGGTGAAAAACCAATCCCTGACGATCACCCTAACCTTAGAGAATACAGAGATGTGTTTCCGGAAGAGGTATCGGGTTTACCTCTGAGAAGGGAAATAGACTTCTTGATATAACTTGCACCGGGAGCAGTGTCGGTGTCTAGGACACCCTACCAGATGAGAACACCCGAGTTAGTTGAACTCAAGTTGCAATTAAAAGAAGTGATGGATAAGGGCTATATTCGACCTAGCGTGTCTCCATGGGGAGCACCAGTCTTGTTCGTGAAAAAGAAGGATGGTACCCTTAGACTGTGTATATATTATAGGCAACTCAATAAGGTAAATATAAAGAAGAAGTACCCATTGCCTAGGATCGATGACCTATTCGATCAATTGGGGGTGTGTCTATTTTCTCAAAGATTGATTTAAGGTCGGGATACCATCAAGTCCAAATCAAGGGTGAAGACATCCATAAAACTACCTTCTGAATGAGGTATGGTCACTATGAGTTTGTGGTAATTCCATTTGGGTTGACCAATGCCCCTGCCACTTTTATGTTCTTGATGAACAATGTACATAGAAAATTCCTCGACAAATTTGTGCTTGTTTTTATTGACGATATATTAATTTAATCCAAGAACAGAAAAGAGCATGAAGAGCATCTTAAAAAAAATTTGCAAGTGCTAAGAGAACATCATCTCTATGCCAAATTTAGTAAATGTGAATTCTTCCAGAAGCAAATACATTACCTAGGACATGTTCTCTCTGAAGAAGGAGTAGTGGTAGACCCTGACAAAATCAGGTCTATCATGGAATGGCCTACCCCAAAGGATGTTGCATACATCATATCCTTTATGGGACTAGCAGGATACTATAGGAGATTTATAAAAGGATTCTCCAAGATTGGTTTTCCAATCACTGCCCTCCAGAAGAAGGGGATGAAATTCCTATGGACACAAAAATGTGAAGAAATATGTCAAACCCTGAAACATCTACTGACCCATGCACCCATGCTGAAAATCGTTGATCCAGAAGTTGACTTCCTCGTGTGCATAGATTCCTGTAAGGAAGGGCTCGGAGGAGTCCTTATGAAGAAAGGAAGTGTGATCTGCTATGAATCCCAAAAATTGAACAAGCATGAAGTCAACTATGTGACCCATGATCTAGAGCTGGATACCATAGTGCATGCCTTGAAAATGTTGAGGCATTACCTCCTGGGAAGAAAATTTGTACTTATGACAGATCATTGTGTATTGCGATACCTGTTTGATCAACCGAAGCTCAATGATAGACAAGCTAGGTGGATGGCCCTCCTTAGCGAGTTTGATTTCGAAATCAAACACATTAAAGGAAAGGAAAATAGGGTGTCCGATGCCCTTAACAGAAGTATGAAAACAATTCACTTGGCAGCGATGAGCACCTGTGAGACAGATGTCAAGGAAAGAATCAGAAATGCATAATAAATAGATCCCTTCGTCCAGACCGTGACCATGTACCTACAGCAAGGACCCTCCAGAGAAAAATATGAAGGCTACCAGATGATTGAAGGAGGTTTTCTCACTTACAGAAGCAGATTGTATATTCTAGATTGTGACGACTTGAAGAGGTTCATACTGAATGAACTACATTAAAGACCCTATTCTGGTCATCCAGGATACCAAAAGATGATCACGGCCACTAGGAGACAATTCTATCGGCTTGGAATGAAGAAATACATAGCCGAGTACTTGGCCAAATGCATAGAGTGCCAACAAGTTAAAGCAGAACACTGACACCCAGCAGGATTATTACAACCTCTACCAATCCCAGAATGGAAATGGGAAACCATCTCCATGGATTTCATCACTGGATTTCCAACATCGATCAAACAGACCAATGCCATTATGGTAGTGGTGGACAAATTGAGTAAGTCTGCCCATTTCATCCCTATCAAATCCACTTGCAAAGCAATCGATATCACCCAGGTATTCATGAAGGAGATATTCAGACTGCATTGTACACCGAAAGAGATCGTGTCTGACAGAGACACGAAATTTACTTCTAACTTTTGGAAATCACTGATGGTTGGCTTAGAAACCAAATTGTTGTTTAGCACTACCTATCACCCTCAAACCAATAGACAAACAGAAAGAGTGAACCAAATACTTGAAGACATGCTAAGAATGCATGTAATGCATCAACCCAAGAAGTGGGAAGACTACCTACCACTGGTAGAATTCGCCTACAACAACGGCTACCAAGCATCCTTAAAGATGAGTCCCTTCGAAGTCCTCTATGGTAGACTGTGTAACACTCCAGTCAACTGGAGTAATCCTGTAAACAAGATTTCTTTTGGACCTGACATGTTGAAAGAAATGGAACAACAAGTGACTCAGATAAAACAAAACTTGAAGGTCGCTCAGAACCGACAGAAAAGTTATGCCGACCAAAAGAGAACTCCAAGAGAGTTCAAAGCGGGAGATCATGTATATCTCAGAGTTAGGCCCAGGAAAATTTCCCTGAAAATGGGAGCTTGTGCCAAGTTAGCACCTTGGAATTATGGACCCTTTGAGGTTCTAGATAGAGTGGGACCTGTAGCCTATAGGCTAGCACTTCCTCCCATAGTCAAAGAACATAATGTTTTCCATGTTTCATTATTGAAGAAATATGTACATGATGCTAATCATATAATTGATTGGTCTATGATCTAGGTGGAACCGGAGGGAGAATTTCTACCAGAACCCCAGTGCATACTAGACAGAAAGGAAACCTCACTCTAGAACTGAACCATTGCACAGGTCAAGGTGCAATGGAAACATTTTGGCCTAGATGAGGCTACATGGGAAATGGAGGATGCCATGAAACGGGCATATACGATTTTGTTTACACCTGTACATTCATGTCATGTTGATAGATAAGAACATCGAGGATGATGTTCCTTTAAGGGAGGGGGGATTGTAACACCCTGTTTCCCCCAGTCTGTAAAAATAACTATACTAGCCAAGAACTGTGGAAAACCCAAAAATGTGAATGTGTGATGTGAATGGACCTTGTGAAAAAGGTCGATGAATGTGAATAATATTATGAATATATATTGTAGGACTGTTGAGAGGGGATATGATGAAAAAGAGACCATGATGGTTGGAGAAAGGTGGTGGAAGGCACCTATAATGGTGGTGTTAACTTCCACCAAAAACAATACCGTATTTGGACTTCACTGGCCCAGAGAACCAAGAGCGGCTCCCTGGCCCCAAATTAAATGACTCGTCGGGATTGGTAGGTAAAGGGATCCTCATGAGTAATGATGGATGGGGGTGAACCACCCATCCGTAGAGTCCTCATACCTAACCACTACGAGGAAAATCAAGCCACATGCAACCTCACCGAAAAGAGAAAAGGTAGGAAGTGTGGGCGATCAGGGGCAGATGCGAGAGAAAGAGGAAGAGGAACTCTGGAAAAACACAGAGTGAGTGATAACAAAGAAGAAGGAGAGTAACCGTTGTTCTCGGTCACTGGAAAATAGAGACACGGTCTTGCATCATCGTGGTCTCAGCTCGAGGGTGGCTAGTGGTAAATCCGTTAGGAGTCGCTAAGCCTACGGTTGGGTGGAAATGAGCATCCCTCTCAGTAGTTGCAATCACATCTGGTGTTATTTCTTATAAGTGTTTTACATCTTGCATCTTGAAATTTATATGTTGACATGTATACTCATAGTCTATGCAGTTTTATGAATGGTTTGAGTATAAGACTGCCTGTGTAGTATTTTTATTTAGAAATGGTGGTTGCATGCTTATAATGGAAAGACTATGTATGGCTTATGTTTTATAAATCACTATTTATACACATATTGAATTAATTCAGACTTCAAGTTTGTTCTCGGGAAATCTCTACCCTTATCCGTCTAAGGTAATATCCTAGATAGATCTCCCCATAGAGACACCCTTCTTAGGAAGCTCACCAAGAACCTAGAAAAGGATTTGAAGGCGCAAGTCTTAGTAACCTTGTATGAGGAAGAACGGTCCTCTTGAAATCTCGAAATAGCAGCGAAGGAATTACTGTGTTCGCTTCGCAAGAGTCGTCAAGGAGGCATTGGATGGTTGGAATTATCCACGGAGAATTCACGAAGTCCCGAGAGCCGTCAGATCTTGCAGAGGAATAGAGGAGTTATGGTAAGCCTATTTTCAAGTTTTAAGTTTGGGAGAAATCGAACCATAGGATCTGAGTCGACAAGAACCATTGGATCACTCGCATAATCTCATTTCATGGATTCGCGAGTTGAAGGGTTAAAACCCTTACCTCAAGATTTGCGAGGTCGTGAAAGGCGATGTCCTGAAGGGGAAAAAGGATTTGTGTGAGACAGTTATTGGTGAACTGCATCGGAACTCGGTATTTCGGGGTTTCGTGGGTTGAAGAACCAAAAGCTTAGCATCAAGATTCGCAAAGTCGCGAAGTCTGAAACTCCAAAAAGGTGGGAAGTTCCGTTGTGGGACCCATGTTGACAACGTGTCGAAAATTCATCATTTTGGCATATCGGCAGATAGGAGGTTGAGAATTTTGTCCCGAAAGTCCTGAAGTCGCGAGTTGTGATAAGGAGTAGCAAGGAGTTCAGGATCTCGGCACTTTTGGTGTTGGGATACAAAGGAGGTAGCGCTTTGGGAAGCGAAGTCGTGAAGTGCCAAAGCTGGGGATGAGGGACACGTGGTAGAACCGCAAGGTGAGCCCATGCGATAAATAGGTGGACACGTGTCACCTAGTGAAAGGAGTCAACACCAGTTGACCTCTCACGTCTCGGGGATTTGTGAGATAAGGGAATGAGAGTTCAACCCTTCGACTTGCGAAGTTGCAAGTAGTGAGAACGCGAGAGGGAAAGCTAACATCGCTTCTCGGGGTTTCGTGAAGGGAAGGTTCCAAGGTTGGACACCACAAATTGTGAAGTGGAAAAGTCACGAGAACATCAAAACCATCTGTCTGAGGAGGACAGGTGGCAGATATCGAGGGATCTCACAAAATCAGAGGTTCGCAAGGTGAGAGCCCAGAAGTTGGGTGCTCCAAGTTGCGAGTGGTGAAATCGTAAGGAGAAAGGATCACCATTGGATCCAGTTCAGGGGAGGACTATTGGATCAGAGCCTCATCGCGTGTATTGCGCATTCATAGGTTCAAAGATTGAGAGGACCTCTTCTTGACATTAGAAGTCGTGAAGTGCCAAAATTCGGGCACAAAGGAACACGCAACAGACCTACAAAGAGGGGCACGTATGATTGACAGGAGAACACGCATCGCCTGGAGAAAGGAGTTAACACCTCGTTGACTTCTTGCATCTCGGTAATTCATGGGATGAGAGCATGAGTGCCCAAACTTTCAACTTGAAAAGTCGCGAAGTTACGATAGGAGCTCGGGAAGTTACGAGCTCGAGAAATACTATTGCAAAGCTCGAGATCAGGGATATGAGTTCCACTTTTGATGGCTTCTTGTATTGATTGCATTTGTCGCTTAGCAAATGTCAGAAGGAGCCACCTTCCTGGATATTGAACCATCGGGGTCGTTGGCCATCACGTTCTCTACCTTGTGGTACACCAACAACATGTTGAAGAAATGGCATTCGAACGTTGGGTTCCATGCCTATTATCAACAATTGAAGGTTTCCAGTATAGACTAATAGCCAAGTTCTTCACAGATCCATATTTTATCTCTACAACTGTGCACATATATGAGAGAAAGGAGGAGCTACAATCTTATTACAAGCTGATAGATGAAGACATGGAGCAAATCACGAAGGAATGACCGGAGGAATTTTAGACACTTGTCGATGAGATAAAACTATCCGACGCAGACATTATAGGAAGCTCCTTGATCACCTGGTTTGAGCATGAAGGATAGTCCAGTGCGAAGAAGAAGAAGAAGAAGGAGGAAGTTTAGAATATAGAGACTGATGAGGAGGACAACGCCTTAGAATAAAGTGGATATGGCTCACCCGCGGGAGGAGGAGGAGGAGAAGACCAAGTATATAGATAAGGTGAAGGGGAAGGAGGAGAAAAGAAAGGAGAAGGCGAAGCTACACTGCCAAAAGATCCCCTTAATGAAACATAAACACCATGGAAAAGGAATGTTTCTCTGTAGAAACCCTCGACAAGAAAGAAAACCCGTGCCAGTAAGCCCCAGCTAGAGGCCATGCTCATAGAGGATGATATCGGTCTAGTCTGCGGAGCGATGGAGGATGCGTATGAAGATCTCTTGAGAATATATGGAGAGAAGCAGGAGGAGTTGTATGGAAGATTCAAGAAGGAGCTGAAAGAGATACAATGAGTTATTCAATTGATCCATGCAGTACCTACTGTGCCTTCCTCATCAGAGACTGCAGAATTGGGGGATGAGCCTTCCTGATTGAGAAGATTAGCAGATGCAACAGAGGCTCAACTTCAGAAAGTTCAAGAAGAAAAGGAAAAGGCTATAGAAGCCCTGAAGAAAGAGAAAGAGGAAGTCTTAGAGAAACTACGAGTTGCACGGTATTCTTGTGCCCTATTTTTCAGGCTAGGACAAAATTTATCAAACATACCTAGATCCATATTCTTGAAACAAAAATTTCCACTTATCTTACTTTCAGCAGAGCACAAAGCTTCCAGATCTAAAAAAATTTACTATTCTTACCTCTTTCAGAGCACAAGTCTTCAAGATATTACCTCTTTTATTCAGATTGGACTTCTCTTCTTATCACAGAGTTTCATAATCCAAGTAGATTACCGTGCACCAGGGAAACATATCTATGCATGAATCTTTCATAGTTTCAAGTCAGATCTTCGCACAGAGCTTCTTCTTCCTCAATTCCTAGCAGTCACAGTTTCAGGTTCTAGAAACAGAACCATTTGTTGGCACAGGGGCAGACCCAAGGTTCAATGCTACAACAGAGAACCAACAAAACCCTAACTATTGGCCCTTTCATCAACACCTATGAAGCAGATGAAGTCTCACCTGAGGTAGAGGCAGGGGTGGTTGGCGGACTCAGATGTCTATAACCTTAGCTGGGACATAGATCTATGATTGTAACACCTTAACAAAGCACTTAGCAATTATGATTCATCAATATTGAGTCTTAGTTTACAATGTAGCTAAACCCTAACAACATATCAGCGCAGCATTCACACAGATCCAATAGATTCAATCACTAAGCATACCAATAGAGATCATATATAGCATTCATTCACATTATTCAGCACAAATATATCATGTCAGATTCATCTATCATCTAACATCGCACTAAGCATTGAACCACATAAACAAAGAACATCGAAAAATCACAAAGTATTCACAACACAGGATATACGTGGTTCACCCCCACCATGGGGATACGTCCACCAATTCTTCATCTTTTTTATTATATTCCTTCAATCTTCTTACATGCACAAAGCCTCAAAATCAACTCCATGGAGGACAGGAGATCTACGCACCTCACTAGATCCTCCTTTCTTGAGTTATAGCACAAATCCTTCCATAGTCTCTTACAATCACTTGCACTTAGATCTGCAAGCCTCACATAGTATGCACAAATCAATTAACACTTAGCACACTTGCAACTAACTAGTCACTATTCACTACATCGCCTAGACTTCTATCTATACATTACAAAATAGGCCTAATCATGGGTAAACCCATGGGCTGACATCCCCATACCCATTACATAATCCAAAAACCCAAAAAGGCCCTAAAAAGGGGTTGAGATCCTGTGATATCCACTTTTTCTTGTGCTCTGCCTTCGACAGCCTATCAAAGACCCAAAAATAGGTCAAACATGACCAAGGAACCTCAAAACTTGGTCAAGGGCCAACAAGGCCCCAACACTCACCTGTGACGCATCCCGAGTGACAATGATCTGCGTAATTATGCCTCAAATGCCTCGAGCTTGGCTCAAGCTGCTTCAAATTGTTGTTGTGCCATGGCCTCCTTCTCAGAGAACTCTTGGATAACAGCTTCGTTGACAGCTCCCTCTAAGTGTTGTTCAACTTGAGTGACAACTTGCTACAGTTCTGCTCCTCAGCCTTCGATCTCTAAGAAAAGTTGGCAAGCCTCATCTTGTATAGGTTGGAGCCTCTCAGTCACTTCCATGACTCTTCTCTGAATGGTGTGGACCTATTGTTGAGCAGAGCGTTCTCTTGGGATCGCTTCATCCTTTCAACAACTGATAGGGGCTTCAACTGCACCTGTATTGTTTCTTCTTGTTGCTTCACTTCTTAGAGTTGTAACTCCAGTGCCTTAAGTTATATATTCTTAGTGAGTCTCTCATAAGTCTGGGCACTGCGATCACTTAGTTTTTTACATTCCATGTAAAGGGCCTTTATTCTCTCAACTGCGCTTCGAGCAGTTTCATCTCTTTCATCCCTCACATCCTGTGGGGTGTCGAGCATTGTGCGGAGCTCTAAGTCTGATATTCTTTGTTGTAGATTTTAGATAGCTTCTGCGAGCTGCTCTACCTGATTCTCGAATTGGTCTTCTATATTTGGCTCTAAGCTTGTCACAAAGTGAAGTGGTATGTTGACTACTTCTTTCACTTCGACTTGTTATGTGAGCAACTGTTCTTTTTCTTGTTGAATTTGTTCCTTATCCTCTTAAAACTTTGTCTGGAGAGAAACCTTCTCCTGCTCCACAACTCAACGTTGTTCTACGACTACTTCTTGCACTTTATTCAAGGCCTAGATGGATTATTTTTTTTCTTCCTATGCATGACGAAGGTGAGCTTCGGTTGCATCAGCTAGTCGACAGAGTTGGGCTAGCTCATCTCCCAACTCTGGTTCTTCCGAAGGTAGGGGCACAGTGGACACTGCGTGACTGGACTAAAGAGCCTTTTGTACCCCTTGGATCTCAACCTCGATTATGTCGTACATCTCCTCCTGCTTGGCTTCATGTTTCTACAAGATTTCCTATGATGTGTCATTTACAACTGCGATGATGAAATCAAAGTCATTGACAGTGAGCACATTCTACATCTTGGTCAAGGTGGATCTGGATTTATTTAGAGAAGAGGGTTTTAGGGGAGAAACCTTCCTCTTCTTCAAGGTATTAGCCTCATCTATAGGCGGTGTTAATTCGCCTTGCTTCTGCTCATCTTCTTTTCCATTTATCTCTTTTACTTCGTCATAAACCCCTCGGCCAGGTGATACTGAAGCAATTTTTTTTTATGTGTTGCTTAGGTCTTGGACTTCTGCGGTCTTCTTCCTTCTATTGGTTTTGTGTGTGTCATGTTCTTTGCGAGTGGCCTCTGAGCTGTCAAGTTGAGGGTAAAACATCTATGCAGGATTAGCGGGGATAAGGAGGTCTGCTAATTAGTCCTTAGTTGTCTCCTCCAGGTCCTCTTCTGTGAGTTTGTAGTATGAATGAAGCTCCTCCTTATACTCATCTGCTTGTGCAGTGATATAGATGAAGTGTCGGTCTATGTAGAACTTTGTGAGGGGTCAAAACCACTGTAGTGTGTTTGGCTTCATACGAGGTTCATCTTTGATATCCCTCTTTAGTTGGAGATAATATGTGTGAAAGACTACGTTCGAATGCCATTGTTTTCCCATATTGCTTGAGTACCAGAGCGTGGTGAACTTCGCAACAAGCGGATCAAATGGCTCAATGTCTGGGAAGGTCGCACCTTCTGGCATATCCCAAGAAATAAATGCGATGAGGATTAGGAGCTAGCTAAAGTGGAACTCATAGCCCTGATCCCATGCTTCGCGGAAGTCTAATTCCAGCTGATTAACTAGGTACTTTGCCTAGTTCATCTATAGGCCTTCCACGCATTTCCCCGCAAGGTCAATGACAAACCCTGTGACCTATGTGGGTCTGTTCTTCCTTACCAGATTTCTTGCAATTAATTAGCATGCTAGGCGCACTGCGCCATTTTGGATGGAAGCTACCTTGTAGCCTCACATCCCCTTCTCAACATTGTCGTAGGTATCCTTGATATTCTGTGCTAATGTGCAATCTGTGGATTTCCCCTAATAGAAGTCCTACGGGTCGGGTCCTTGCATAATTAATCTGGCGATCCTATGGATCAACGTCAGATTGTCTGTGATACGTCTGTCTAGCCATATGTAGCCACCATGGTAACATGAGAGCAGGACCTTAACGCATGCATTAACCTCCTGGTGCATTCCAAAGTGTGGGATTTTCATTACATTCAACAGGGTGGAGTGCGTGAGGTTCATCGTAAATGGCTGGGGGATTATTTTTGAGTTCTTCCCCTTCGTCCTGGTCAAGTATTTACACAGGTTGAGCATACTATGGTTCTTGCGGTCTCCTAGGTTGAAGTCCCTAAATTTCAACATTGTGATCATGTCATGTTGTGCTCTAATTGCGTGTATCCCCTTTGAGAGGTATGCAGGAACCATGGTGTAATCAAAATCTCTCGGCACACTATCACGACTCACTGTTCCATCCAGAGGTAGGATGTAGTCGGGTAAGATGGTCGGGATTAGATTCACATTTTCTAGGTCATTTATGTGTTTGGTTCTTTTTTCTGTGACGACTCGGGATGGTCCGGATCCACGAGCGATCGATGGAGAGGCTTGTACTCCTCTCATCGATGACGCTTGTACACCCACAAACATTACCCTTTCAAACATTACTCTTTCAGTCATGAGTTCGATGAGTACCTCCTTCACAGACTCTTCGACGGTGCTAAGTTCTTCGGACATATGCGCTCGTGGTTGAATATCTCGGGTTTGAAGAGTAACTACTCAATGCAATGGGATGGATGGTGATAGATCGATGATCATTATGTGAAATCAACTAATCTGTGGGCTCAGATAATCATGTTTGGAAAAAGCGTTCTCAGTGCAAGGCTCAATGGAATAAGTAGATAACTAGGCAATGGAGAAGCCTTCATTAATTCAGTTCATTCTGTTACGGCACGGTCCCAATGGTCTGATGGAGAGCTTTCTAACCAAAAATGTTGCTCTACCCGTTCGGGGCATCATTGTAATGGTTATATTGTTTCCAACGGCTGTATTGCTTCACCATGGCAAAGTTTCATATGGTTTTGTTCTGCTATCCCGGTGAAGTTCTCGTTTGTAAATTTTCCTTCTGCGAAGTTCCCTCTGGAACCTTTTATAACTTTTCGATCTTTGATCTCTTCTTACTTAGTTTTCTAGCCTTCTTTCCATTGAGCTTCATCTCGGTATTCCTCTTTCCATTCTGATTCTTATCTCCTCTTGGCATAGTAACTTCAAGTTGTTGATATTCTTTCCTAAGATTAAAGGGCAATACTTCTTCTCTATCTGGGGTAGGTGCTTTAGTCTTCTATGAGTCTTATTGTGTTCTTTCAACTTCAACATCCAAGTTTCTAGTTCTAAATAGCTTCAATTTGTTCTCGTGTTCTTCAATCAAGTGTGTGATCCTCCTAGTCATGAAGTCTTTTAATTCTTGCTTCTTCTGCTCTAAGACTTCTTCTTCTTTCCTTCTGGCCTGATCCATTTCAATCCAAGGTTTTCCTAGTAATATAGAAAATGGGGCATTGTTCTCAATAATTTTAACAACCTCAAACTCTTCCTCGGTCGAAGTTCCATGAGCACTCATAGGTATATGGGTGAGATTTCCACATAAGTTTATCAACTTTCCTCTAAATAATCTGATTCCTCCCAATGAAGGAATCATAGCAGGCTTTCCTAAAGTTTCCCAAGTTCTTTCTGTCATAATATTCATTTGTGTTTCTTCATCCAGAACACAGTCAATGTTGAAGTCTCCTATTCTTGCTTTTATGCACTCTTTTTCTTTGAAGGTCTATGATAAGTTGATATTTCGATGGTCATTCAGGGTTTCTTTCATTTGTAGCAATACATCCTCTGGTTATTTCTAGGGTTCTACCATGGTATTAGTGTCTTGACCTTTCTCATGGTCTTCTTGTCCCATATTCATTCTTTCAACTTTAGAAATCATTCTAGGGCAATCCAAAACTTCATGATCCATAGATTTACAACAAAGACAATTGGGTCTTCTACCAGGGCATTCCTTAGCAAGATGTCTTGGTCTCCTACAACTGTAACAAAGAGTTAATCCTCTCTTTCTCTTAAATGATCCCCATCCTTTCATTTACTGCGCACTAGGATCATGGTAGCTAACCTGCAAAAAATTATTTCTATGATCATGCATCAATTTATTAGTCCAAACATTTTCTCTATGCATAGGAATAACATATCTTTCACTATTCTTATCAAATCTAGTCATATCAAATCTTCTTTCATCTAGTTGTGCCCTAGTTTTTAGGCTAGGAAATTTTTTATCAAACATACCTAGATCCATATTCCTGAAACAAAAATTTCCACTTATCTTACTTTCAGTAGAGCACAAAGCTTCCAGATCTAAAACTTTTTACTATTCTTACCTCTTTTAGAGCACAAGGCTTCAAGATATTACCTCTTTTCTTCAGATAGGACTTCTCTTCTTAGCATAGATTTTCACAATCCAAGTAGAGTACTGTGCACAAGGGAAATAGATCTACAGATGGAGCTTTCACAGTTTTGGGTCAGATCTTCACACAAAGATTTTTCTTCCTCAGTTCCCAACAATCACAGTTTCAGGTCCCGGCAATGGAACCATTTGTTGGCACAGGGGCAGACCCAAGGTTCAATGCTACAACAGTGCACCAAAAAAACCCTAACTACCGGCCCTTTTGGAAACACCTGTGAAGCATATGAAGTCTCACCTGAGGTAGAGGCAGGGGTGGTTGCAGGACTCAGATGTCTGCAACCTTAGTTAGGACACAGATCTTTGATTGTAACACCTTAACAGAGAACTTAAAAATTATGAGTCATCAATATTCAGTCTTAGTTTACAATGCATCTAAACCCTAATAACATATCAGTGCATCATTCACATAGATCCAATATATTCAAGCACTAAGCATACCAATAGATATCAGACCTAGCATTCATTCACATTATTGGGCGCAAAGCTATCATATCAAATTCATCTAGCATCTAGTATCGCACTAAGCATTGAACCACATAAACAAAGAACATCGAAAAAGAACAAAGTATTCACAACATAGGATATATGTGGCTCAACCCCACCCTGGGTCTACATCCACCAACTCTTTTTCTTCTTTATTAGCTTCCTTCAATCTTCTTACATGCACAAAGCCTCAAAATCAACTCCGTAGAGGAGAGGAGATCTGTGCACCTCGCTAGATCCTCCTTCCTTGAGTTATGGAACAAATATTTCCACATTCTCTTACAATCACTTGCACTTAGCTCTACAAGCCTCAAACAGTATGCACAAAGCATTTACCACTTAGCACTTACCACACTTGCAACTGACTAGTCACTACTAGTCAATATTCACTAGTCACTACTAGTCAATATTCACTACATCACCTAGACTTCTATTTATACATTACAAAATAGGCCTGAGCATGGTTAAACCCATGGAACGACATCCCCATTCCCATTAAATAATCCAAAAACCCAAAAAGGCCCTAAAAAGGGGCCGAATTCCCATGATCTCCACTTCGTCTTGCTGTTAAGAACCAAACATCAATATAGCATAGAAAAACTTCAGGAAAGGTAATCAAGGCCTTGAAAAAGAGATAATTTCAGATAATAAGCCTCTTCGAGGGGGAAACCTCCTTTTACCCCACTTAAATGTTCAAGTACAAGATGATTCAAAATGAAAATGTCTCCTTGGTATATATAGGAGACTAGGAGGTTTTAATGGCCTAAAGCCGACATAAATAAAATAACATTCTAATCTAAATCACAACTAATGGCCTAAAGCCGACATAAATAAAATAACATTACTAATCTAATATGCCCCAATTAAGTGGTAATGAGCCAATATTAGGGCTTAACACTTGCGCTCTTCCTTCGACAGCCCGTCGAAGTCCCAAAAATAGGTCAAACATGACCAAGGATCCTCAAAACTTGATCAAGGGCCAACATGTGTCTTGGTGTGCTTTGTGTTATGTTGTGTTTGTCATTTATCTACTTAGTTCTTTTTTTATTATGTATGATGGATAGATCTGATGTTGCTTAGTTCTTTACTTGTGCTTTACAAATGGATGCTAGATTTAATTCAGTGGTATGTGCTAAATGATAGAGGCACTTACTTTACTTTTATTGCACCGATATGTCTTAGGGTTTTGTTCTGTGATGTTAATGAATATCATCTTGTCGTGTTAATGGAATACTTTGTGAAGTGTTATAATCACATATATGTGTCCCAGATTGGTTATAGATATCTGAGTCTTGTAGCTCCCCCGCCTCTACGTCAGGTGAGACTTCGTCTGCTTCACAGGTGTTGCCAAAAGAGTCGATAGTTAGGGTTCTTTTGGTGCATTGTTCAAGAATTGAACCCTGGGTCTACCCTTGTTCCAACATGAGATAGTTGAAAAAATTGCAGAATTACTATGAGAATACCAGGACTTATTTCCAACAATGTTTTTAGAGATGAAGGGAATAGCAGGAGACTTAGGCGAGATGAATATCCCACTGAAACCGGGAGCTAAGACAGTGTGCCAGAGGCCTTATAGGATAAATACGAGGTATAAGGAGAAGGTAAAATTTGAAATAGATAGGATGTTGGATGCAAGAATCATTGAAATCATAGAAGAATCTGAGTGGATCATTCCAATGGTGGTGCAGGACAAGAGGACGGGAGGAATCAGGATCTGTGTAGATCTAAGGAAATTAAATGATGCATTCTTACATGACCCATTTCCAACACCATTCATGGATGAGGTACTGGAGAATGTAGGGGGGTGGAAAACTTACTCTTTTACATATGGATTCTATGGGTACTTTCAGATAAGAATCACACAGGAGGATCGACACAAGACCACTTTTGCGATGGAATGGGGAAGTTATTAGTACACGATTATGCCCTTTGGATAGAAGAATGCCCTTGCAATATTTTCCAGGGTAGTAGTTGCATAATTCAAGGAGTTCATCCATAAGTTCCTATAAGTCTACTTGGATGATTGGATGGTGTTCATTCTACTGAAGGATCACATAGAAGTTCTTATACTTATGTTCGATTGGTGCAGGCATTGTCAGATTTTGGTGAAATTGAAGAAGTGAATTTTTTGCGCACTGTTTGGAATTATGTTAGGACATGTAATGTGAAGGCATGGACTATTAGTAGACCCAGTTAATATTGCATTCATTTTAGATTTAGAACCACCTACATCAGTCAGACAGTTGAGGGAGACATTGGATCATACAAGTTATTATAGGAAAGTTATCAAGGGATATGCACAGATCACAGCACAGATGGAGAAGTTACTAAAGAAGAAAGAAAAGGTTCAATGGAATGATGACTTTCATAAGGGGTTGGACACCCTGAAACATAAGTTAGTGACCACACTGATTTTTCTAGAGTGGGACAAGGAGTTTCATGTACATGTGGACGCATCGTCCATAGCATTGGGAACAATTCTATCTCAACGAAAGGGAAGGAGACATAGATCACCCAAGCTCTTTTTCAAGTATGAAGTTCTCTATAGTAGAAAATAACTATACAACCACTGAATGGGAAGTATTGGAGATGGTCTATGACTACAAAAATTCAGGAATTATCTATTTGGATCTCACTTTAAGATGTATACAGACCATTTTGCATTAAAATAGTTATTCAATAAGCCAGTGTTGGGGAGGAGAATATGAAGGTGGCTCTTATTATATCAATAATACAATTTTGAAGTCATAGTCAAACAAGGGAATATTAATGTAGGACCAAATCATCCATCATGCATATTGTCATGGGAAGATGCAGGAAATTTCAATGAAAACATATCAAATGCGTGATTATTTGCGGTAAGGATAGGGGATAATTATTTCTTGGACATTGTATAGTTTCTCAACATAGGCATGGCTCCATCTGAGATGACTATAGCACTAAAGAAATAATTGGTAGTGAAAGCAGCAGATTATCAGTTGATTGCAGGGAATTTATACAAGTTGGGTCTAGATGGAATACTGATATGCTATGTGGTGGAGCATGAAAGGACGGTATTACTTGAAGAAGTGCACGATGGGATTGTTGGAGGACATTACATAGGGAGACAAAATGCACATAATGTTTTGTGCATGGGACTTTGGTGGCCGAAGCTTCACAAGATTGCGAAGGAATATTGTTAGTCATATGATGTATGCAAACGAGTGCAAAAGCCATATAGGAGGGACCAAAGGCCTTTGAATAGACAGGTTACATTGCAAGCATTTGATAAATGGGCCATAGACATTTTGGGGCCAATCAACCCACAAGAAAGAAGATCGAGGGCACAGTATATCATTACTACAAAAAAGTATTTGACAAGATGGGCAGAAGCAGCCCCAATTATAGATTGTACTGCGGAAAATGATGTGTGGTTTATGTTCAAAAATGTATTCACGAGGTTTGGATGTCCATGCATATTTCTCAGTGATCAAGGGACACACTTTCTAAACAAAACAATTGTAGCATTGAATAAGGATTTTCATTTTCATCACCAAAAGAGTACCCCATATCACCCTCAGGCCAATGGAACCGTGGAGTCTATTAATAAGATCTTGCAGAATGCCTTGAAAAATATTTTCAAGGTAGGGAGAGACGGTTGGGACTTAATAGTTCCTGCAGTATTATGGACTTACAAGACTTCAAGCAAGAAGTTGACAGGTCAGACCCCTTTCAGGTTGGTCTATGGGAAAGAAGCAGTAATTCCAATGAAGTTTATTCTACCTAGCCTGCATATTGCATCAATTGCAGAGCTATAATATATTTGCGCAATATAGGAGAGGTTGGAAAAGTTAGTATAGCTTGAGGAGGATGAGTTTGTCACATGATTCCATTAGTAGGTTCAGAAATCCAGAGAGAAGACATGGCATGATCGACACATTAAACATAAGAAGTTTCAAGGTAGATATTTGGAACTACTCTATGAAAGCAAGAATATGCAACATCTAGGGAAATTTTGAATGCATTGGTTAGGACCATATGTGATTCAAAAACTAGAAAAGACAAGTGCTACATGGTTGGAAACCTTGAATGAAGTATTGGAAGGAATGGTGAATGGAAATTGGTTGAAAATCTATAGAGACGATTGACAGGCCGTGTAGTAATTTGGGCCATGCCGAAAGACATGTATTATAGTATTTTATCATAGTAAGCAAGAAAAAGAAGGGAAAAAAATAAAAAGTAGATATAGGGAAAAGAAAAAAAAAAGAGTGTCCAATTACTAAGGAATAAGAAGGTGCACATGATGAATCGTCATCACGCAATAGCATAGCACTTCACAAAACTCGAAGACGATACAGTTTGGAAATGACAAGACCATTCAAAGCATTAAAGCATGGAAATGGTGGTTACACAATAGGAGTTATAGGTCATAAAATCACCATGTTGGCATAGGGGCAGACCCAGGGTTCAACGCTACAACAACGCACCAACAAAACCCTAACAATCGGCCCTTTCGAAAACACCTGCGAAGCAAATGAAGTCTCACCCAAGGTAGAGGAAGGGGTGGTTGCAGGACTCAGATGTCTGCAACCTTAGATGGGACACAGATCTGTGATTCTAGTATTTAACAGAGCATTTAGCAGTAAACCTTCATCAATATTTAACTAATATCTACTCTGCAAATAAAACAAAGCATCGCATCATTCACTCAAATATAATGTATATAAGCACTTAGCATAAGGAATTATATCAGATCTAGTAGATTCAAGCACTAAGAAACTTCACAGAGGCCAGATCTAGCATCCAAATTCATCATAAGCACAAAGTATAAACAGATATATCTATCTATCTATGTCAAGCAATTAGCAGATAACACATAAGTACACCAACACATAGCACAAAACAGAGAAACATAGCATATACTTGGTTCACCCCCACCCTAGGGCTACGTCCACCAACTCTTCTTCTTTATTATCTTCTTCAATTAGATACATGCATAGAGTCACAAAAACCTTACTCCACATAGGACAAGAGATCTACGCACCTCGCTATATCCTCCTTCCTTGCATTACAACACAAAATTCCTTCACAGTCTATTACAACCACTTGCACTTAGCTCTTCAAGTCTCTCACAGTATGCACAAAGAATTTACAAGCCACACTTGCACTTAGCACAACATCACATAGATGCCTCTTCTTTCCTTTCCCTACATTGCCTAGACATGTATTTATATATTACAAACTAGGCCTAAGCATGGGTAAACTCATGGGCTAACATTCCCATACATGTTACATATTCCCAAATCCCAAAAAGGACCCAAAAAGGGGCAGAGATCCCATGATATTTTCTTTGTCTTGCACTCCACCTTTGACAAGCTGTCGAAGTCCAAAATGGTCAAACTTTACCAAGGATCTCTGAAAACTTGGTCAAGGACCAACGGCCCCCCAACACTCACCTGTGACTCGTCCCGAGTCACTCTGATGTAGGAAGTTCTACTTGGAAAGTCTCGAGCTTGGATCGAGCTACTTCGATTTGTTACTATGTATGACCTCTTATTTAGCTAACTCTTGGATGACTGCATCATTCACAGGTCCTTCCAGGCATTGTTCAGTTGCATTAACAACCTACTCTAGTTCTTCTCTTCATCCTTCAACTTCTGTGAACAATTGGTAGGCCTTATATTGTACGGGTTGGATTCTCTAAGTTACTTCCATAACTTTGATCTGAATAGTGTGAATCTGTTGCTGGGTGGTCTGTTTCTCTTGATATATCTTCATTCTTTCCACAACTGACAGGAGCTTCAACTGTGCCTCTATTGTTTCGTCTTGATACTTCACCTCTTGGAGTTGCGACTATAGTGGTATTAATTCTGGACTCTCAGCGAGTCACTCGTATGTTAGGGAACTGTGATCACTCAGCTTCTTGTATTCCATAGAAAGGGCCTTTAGTCTCTCAACTGTGCTCCTGGCAGTTGCTTCTCTTTGGTCCTTCACATCCTGTGGGGTCTCGGGCACTGCACGTAGTTATAAGTCTACGATGTGTTGTTGTAGTTGTTGGATCACTTCTTTAAGATGCTCTACTTGTTGTGTAACTCGATATTCTACCTTTATTTCTATGGTTTTCACAGAGCGAAGTGCTTTGTTGACTGCTTCCTTTACTTTGAGTTGCTCGGTGAGAAACTGTTCCTTTCCTTGTTGTATATGTGATTTTTGTTCGTCGAACTAGGCTTGGAGGGAAATATTTTCTTATTTTGCAGCTCAACGTTGTTCTACAAGTACTCCTTGTACTTGCGTCAAAGCCTGGGTGGCTTGTTCTATTTCCACATGTGCATGTCGAAGGTGAGCTTTGACTATATCAACTAATCGATAGAGTTGGGTTGGATTGTCTCCCAGCTCTGGTGTTTCCAATGGAAGAGGTGTAGTGGAGACTACACAACTGGACTGTAGTGCCTGTTGTACCCCTTAGAGTTTGATTTCAATCCTACAATACATTGCTTCCTGCTTGGCCTCTTATTTTTCTGTTATTTCCAGTGAAGCATCATTCAGGGCTGCTATGAGGAAGTCGAATTCATTAGAGGTGAGGGCAGTCTGCATCTTGGTCATGGAGGCTTTTGATTTCTTCTGGGAAGAAGGTTTCAGAGGAGAACCCTTCCTCTTCTTCAAGGGATCAACCTCATCTCCTTGCTTCTGTTCGACTTCTTTGTCATATAACTCCTCTCCATCACCTCCTTGCTCTGGTGATATGGAAGCAGTCTTCACGGATGCACTATCTAATCCTTGGACCTCTTCGGTCTTCTTTGTCTTGCTAGGTCCGAGTGTATCCTGCGTAGTTTATGGGTTGTCGATGTTGGATATCTCTACGGGGTTGGCTGGGATAAGGAGGTCAGTGGACCATTCCTTAGTAATCTCCTCCAGGTCCTCCTCCGTCATCTTGTAGTAGGACTAAAGTTGTTTCTTATGTTCATAGGCACGCGTTGTAATATAAATGAAATGTCGATTTGCATTGAACTTCATCAAAGGCCAAAACCGATGTAGAGTGTTCGGAGTCATGTGAGGCTCGAATTCGATGGCTCTCTTCAGTTGATCATAGTAGGTATGAAAAATAGCATTTGACTTCCATTGTTTATTCATATCACTAGAATACCAAAGTGTACTGAACTTCACACCCAGCAGCTCAAACGGATCGATGTCAGGGAAGGTCACACCTTCTGGCATCTCCCAGGCGATGAATATGATAAGGATCAAAATCCAACTAAAATGGAATTTTTAACCTTGATCGTGTGCTTCTCTACAGTCTAGTTCCAACTGATTCACCAGTTCCTTTGCCCAATTCATCTGTAGGCCTTCTGCGCACTTCCCTGCAAGGTCGACTACAATTCTAGTGACTTGGGTAGGTTGGTTCTTTCTTACTAACTTCCCTGCAATCAACTGATAGGTGAGGCTCACTATTCCACTCTAGATAGAAGCTACCTTGTAGCCTCGCGTCCCCTTCTTGATATCGTCGTAGGTGTCCTTGATCCTCTGTGCTAGAGCGCGTTCCATAAATTTTCCTGGATAAAAATCCTATGGATTAGGTCCCTGCATACTCAACCCTATGATCCAATTGATCAGTTTCAGATCAACTATTATACGACGGTCTAGCCACAAATATCTTCCATGGTAACAAGAAAGTAGCAGCTTGACACATGCATTCACCTCCTAGTGTCTTTCAAAGTGTGGGATCTTCATAACGTTCAACAAAGTGGAATACGAGAGGTTATATGTCCACGTCTAGGGGATTATCTTTGAATTATTCCCCTTCATTATGGTCAGGTACTTATGTGGGGCGAGCATGTTATAGAATTTTTGGTCGCTGAGGTTGAAGTCGCTAAACTTCAACGCTCCAATCTTGTCTTGGTCTACTCAAACTGCGAGTATCCCCTTCGGGAGGTTCGTAGTGACCAAGGTGTACTCGAACTCTCTGGGCACGCTATCTTGATTTACTATGTCGCTCAGAGGTGGTATGTAGGTGGGTAATATAGTCAGGATCAATTTGGCATTTGCGAGGTCATCCCAGTGCTTGGTTCGCTTTTCATATGATGGTTGAGATGGTCCGGATCCGCGAGAAGTCGACGAAGATGATTTCACTATTCTTGTGAATGAAGCTTGTACACCTATAGATAATCCTCTCTCTGTCATGACTCTTTCAGTCATCAGGTTGAGGAGTACTTCTATCATAGATTCTTCGAGTGCGTTGAGCTCCTCGAACATGCACGCTCGGAATTGACTAGATCGAGTTCATATTAACTTAGACAATGCAATGGAATAGATGGAAACAATGCTATGATCACTATGAAATATCAACTTAGTCTGTAGGCTCAAATTATTAGTTAGCAAAAGTGTTCTCAGTGCATGGTATGATGGGATAAATAGGTAACTTGGAAACAGGTCACATGCAACGGGTATGAATCCTTCATGAACTTTGTTATGTCCATTATGGCTCAGTCCCAATGGTCTGATGGCGAGCTATCTGGTCATAAATTCCTTTCTACCCATTCGGAGCATTGGTCTAATGGTTATAATGTCCCCAACAACTATATTCCTTTGCCATGGCAAAGTGCCATGTGTCGCTGTGTTGATATCTCGACAAAGCTCCAATTTTGCAAATTTTCCTTCTACGAGGTTCATTCTAGATCTTTCTGCAACTTTTTGATCTTAGCTCCCTTCTTACTTAGTTTTCTATCATTCTATCCAGTGAGCTTCATCTCGGTATTCCTTTTCCCATTCTGATTCTTATCTTCTTTTGACATAGTGACTTTGCGTTGTTGAGATTCTTTCCTAGGATTTAAGGGTAATACTTTTTTTTTATCTGGGATAGGTATTTCAGTCTTTTGTGGGTCATCTAGTGTTCTTGCAACTTTGATATCTACATCATTGTTGTTAAATAGCTATGATTTGTTCTCATGTTCTTCAATCAAGTGCGTGATCCTTTTAGTTATAAAATCTTTTAACTCTTGCTTCTTCTACTCTAAGACTTCTTCTTCTTCCTTCCTTCTATCTTGATCTCTTTCAACCCAAGGTATTCCTAGTAACATGGTAAATGAAGCGTTGTCCTCAATAAATTTAATGACCTCAAAATCTTCTTTTGTCGAAGTTCCATTGACATTCATAGGTATCTGAGCGAGCTTCCCACATAGGGTTATCATTTTTCCTCTAAATAATCCTATTCCTCCCAGTGAAGGAACCATAGAAGGCTTTCCTAAAAGTTCCCAAGTTCTTTCTATCATAACATTCACACGTGTTTCCTCATCCAGAACACAGTCAACGTCAAAGTCTCCTAATCTTGCCTCAATGCATTATTTTTCTTTGAAGATCTCTGATAATCTGACATGTCGGTGGTCATTCAAGGTTTCTCTCATCTATAACAATACTTTATATGATTCTTTTTGGGATTCTACCATAATCTTAGTTTCTGGATCTGCCTTAGGGTTTTCTTGGTTCAAATTCATTCTTTCAACTTTAGCAATCATTTTAGGGCAATCCAATACTTCATGGTCCATATCTTTACAACAAAGCCAACTAGGTCTCCTCCTAGAGCATTCCTTATCAAGATGTCCTGGTTTTATGCAACTGTAACAGAGGGTTAATATTCTCTTTCTTTTAACTGATCCCCAACCCTTTTTGTACTGTGTGCTAGCATCGTAAGAGCTAACCTGCAAAAATTATTTCTAGGATCCTCCATCCATTTGTTAGTCCAAATATTCTTTCTATGCATAGGTATAACATATCTTTCACTATTCTTATTAGATCTACTCATGTCAAAACTTTTTTCATCTACCAGTACTCTATTTTTCGAGCTAAGACATAATCTATCAAACATACCTAGATCCATGCTTTAGAAACAAAATTTTCCACTTGTATTACTTCTACAGAGCACAAAGATTTCAGATCTAGAACTTTTCACTATTCTTACCTTTATCAGAGAACAAAGTTTTCAGATCTTACCTCTTTTCTTCATATATGACCTCTTTTTCTTGGCACAGAGCTTCACAAGTCAATAAGAACAATGTGCACTAGGGAAACAGATCTACGCATGGAGCTTTCTTAGTTTCAGGTCGAATCTTTTCACAAGGCTTCTTCTTCCTCAGTTCCCATCAATCAAATTTTCATTCCTAGCAATGAAACCATTTGTTGGCACAGGGGCAGACCCAGGGTTCAACACTACAAAAGTGCACCAACAAAACCCTAACTACTGGCCCTTTCGGCAACACCTACAAAGAAGATGAAGTCTCACCCGAGGTAGTGGAAGGGGTGGTTGAAGGACTCAGATGTCTACAACCTTAGATGGGACACAGAGCTATGATTCTAGTATTTAACAGAGCATTCAACAGTAAACCTTCATCAATATTTAACCAATATCTACTCCGTATATAAAATAGAGCATCGCAACATTCACCCAAATATAATGTATCTAAGAACTTATCATAAGGAATTAGATCAGATCTAGCATATTCAAGCACTAAGCAAGTTCACAGAGGTCAGATATAGCATTCAAATTCATCATAAGCACAAGGTATAAACAAATCTATCTATCTATCTATGTCAAGCACTTAGTAGATAACACATAAGTACACCAACACATCGCACAAAGTAGAGCAACACAGCATATGCATGGTTCACCCCCACCCTAGGGATACGTCCACCAACTCTTCCTCTTTATTAGCTTCTTCAATCAGATACATGTACAGAGCCATGAAAACCTTACTCCGCATAGGACAGGAGATCTGTGCACCTCGCTAGATCCTCCTTCCTTGGGTTACAACACAAAATCCATTCAAAGTATGTTACAACCACTTGCAATTAGCTCTGCAAGTCTCTCACAGTATGCACAAAGCATTTACAAGCCACACTTGCACTTAGCACAACATCACATAGATGCCTCTTCTCTCCTTTCCTTACATCGCCTAGACATCTATTTATATATTACAAACTAGGCCTAAGCATGGGTAAACCCATGGGTCGACATTCCCATACCCATTACATATTCACAAATCCCAAAAAGGGGTCGAGATCCCGCGATCTCTACTTCATCTTGCGCTCTTCCTTCGATAGGATGTCGAAGTCCAAAATGGTCAAACTTGACCAAGGATATCTCAAAACTTGGTCGAGGGCCAACACACCATATAAGTCTTAAATGGGAAAAGTTTCCAATATATATATAGATTGGTCGTACGAGGGATAAATCAACTGATGGATTTTGTAATCAAGATGCAATTATGGAACAAGTCAGCAACCACAGTGAGGGATGGGACAATTTATTTAATACAGAATGGGACAAGTACGGTCAGCATGAAAGCACAAAAACATAATAAAATCATTAAGTGTAAATCATTCATTCATACCAATGAGAGCTAATAAAAGAGAACAAGAGTGAACTAGAGAACAAAGCAGAGCTACAACTTCCGGAGAACATAAAATGTCAGTTTAGGAACCTATCACCCAAGATGAATGGGGAAAGATCTGCTAGTAGTATCATTGGTTCCCCTCAGGATGAGTAGGGAAGGAGATATGCTTGGAAATATTGTTAGCCTCAAGTTTTTTTATCATGCCATTATCAATAAGAAACCATTTTCGAAGTTAGCTAGGGAAAAATATTAAGGCACTGAGAACGTATCATATGCAGGAGCTCGCATCACTTCCAATGTAAATTGGTCTGTAGAATTCAACAGACTCAATCATAGGTTTGGGGGTTATGAATGATTCATGACAGGAAATGAGAAGGAATCGGATCAAGATCCCACTGAGAGAGAAGTTGCCTAAAAAGTTTATTCGTATACAATGCCCAAAATGAACCTGAAGGATTTTCCAAGGGGCATAGGAAAAGAGGAGGATGGTATTGGGCTCAAGAAACCTCAGTAAATTATCAACGGAGAATATGATTACAGTAAGAGGAGGCTTAACATAATTATTCCTCTCAGTAGAAGTGATGCTTTTTCTAGGGGCAACACGACCCCCGATGCTGCCATCTGGACTTTTCCCGCTATTAGGTGGGAAGAGGTCTTCAAAAGGGAGAAGGAAGAAACTCTAAGGATTATTTCAAAGAAGCATAAGGAACAGGAGGAGAAGTCTAGGAACATGTTCCAAGAAAACGACGAGATTGAGAGAATGGCAAAGAAAACCCAAGGAGCAGTCCAAAATTTGTATAAAGCAATTCCAGAAGTTCCCCTAGTACTTGTACTGACTATGGAGGAACAAGTGTAGATGATTGGTGAAGTCATTAGGGGATTATGATCATAGATACAAGATTTGAAGCTAAGGATTATTATAGGTTCCCCACCAGAGGTGCGATAAGGAAGAATGAGAATGACAACCACAACAATTGCTAACATCAATAAGATTGAGGTTGAATGCGTGAAACTGTATGAGGAGAACACGTGTGTGTGGAAAGAGTATATAGAAGACACAGAGATGAAGGCCATAGAGTCCACTCTAAGAGAGTAGAAAGAAAAAGCATAGTAGGAAGTAGAAAGGGAGGCTACACTGCCACCGGTAGCGCGCATGTCAGGCATTCTATATCAATGGAAGGCATAGGTAGAAGTGGATAAAATGAGGGATCAGCAAAATATCCTACAATAGAGACTTAGAAAATTGAAAGAAGAGGTGGTGTGGGTAATTTAAGAGTTGGATACAGTGCAGGGTAGGGTCAAGCAAGCAGTGATGGAATCAAAGGAAAAACTCACAAACTTGATTGAGCAAGGAGCAGGGGAGATAACAACAATAGAGGTTGAAATCATCAAAGAGGTAGAGGGGGGAAATGCAGCTTCTCAAAACTTCATCTCAGCATGGAAGAGTAGGAAACAGGCCTGAGTGGCTTGGGACAATCCATAGGTGAGTGTTGGGGGCCTTTTGGACAAGCAGTCTTGAAAGAATTTTTTGCAGTTTTTATAAAGTTTTGAGGAAAAATCCTAAGTATATGAAAAGTGCATGGAGGAAAAAGGAAATCTAGATAACATGCAGTTGAGGAGCATCCAGCAGGAAAGTGCGTCAAAGAAGGAAATTGCGCAAAATCACACAACTCGAAGAATAAATCTAGAAGAGTAAAGAAAGGAAATAAATCATAATAGGATAATGACAACCCGACATTCCAGAAATAGAAGAACAACAGAAAAGTAGCATGAAGGCTAAAAAGAAGAAGAAAGGCATATGACAGCTAATTAACTGAGTTGGCCATGCATTGTAATGGGATATTTTTGGAATGAATATATTAGGGTTTTTAGACCTAGATTTTGATATAAATATGTAATAGGTTCAGAGATTAGGGGTTATGTCAGTTGGTTCAACTAGGTATTATTCTGATGAAGTTTGATTGTAATAGATCATGTTATGTTACAGTCTGATTGATAGTGAGTCTAGATTTATTGAATGTGATAGTCAAAGGTTGAGAAGGATGAATAAAGGACTGATAGAGATATGTTACAAAATTATGTGTTGTCTATGTTTTTGTGTTGGTGTTGGCATAGGGGCAGATCCAGGGTTCAATGCTTCCATAGCGCACCAAAGAAACCTAACTACCGACCCTTTCGGCAACACCTGCGAAGTAGATGTAGTATCACCTGAGGTAGAGGCAGGGGTGGTTGCAGGACCCCAGTGTCTGCAACCTTAGCTGGGACACAGATCTGTGATTGTAACACCTTAACCAAACACTTAGAAGTTATAGATCATTAGTATTTAGCTTTAACTTACAGCATAGGTAAACCCTAACAACAGGTCAACGTAGTATTCACCCAAATCTAGTATATTCAAGCACCAAGCACATTCACATAGGTTAGATCTAGCATTCATCCAAATTATTAAGCACAAAGCATCACAGATCTATCTATCATTCATCTTCATCAAAGAACTAAGAAAGTAAATACATAAGTAGATCAATACATTGCAGAAAGCATAGCAACACGGGATATACATGGTTCGCCCCTATCTTGGGGATATGTCCACCAAATCTTCTTCTCTTTGATTATCTTTTGTCAATATTCTACATGCACAGAGCCACAAGATCCTACTCCACATAGGACAGGCAATCTGCATGCACTTTGCTATATCCTCCTTCCCCGAGCTAGATTACAGCACAAAGCCTTTACACAGTCACTTTCACTTAGCCTTGCAAGTCTCACACAACATTCACAAAGAATGTACAACTATCACTTGCACTTAGCACTTAGCATCACACATTTGGGCCCCTTTACTTACATCGCCTAGATTTCTATTTATACATTACAAAATGGGCCTAAACATGGGTAAACCCATGGTCCAACATCCCTATACCTGTTACATAAGCCCAAAACCCAAAAATCCCTAAACAAGGGGTCGAGATCTTGTGATCTCCGCTTCGACTTGCTCTTCACTTTTGACAGCCTGTCGAAGTCCCAAAATAGGTCAATCATGACCAAGGATTCTCAAGACTTAATCAAGGGCCAACAGGCCCCCAACACTCACCTGTGACTCATCTCGAGTCACTCTGATCTGGGTAGCTCTGCTTCAAAAGCCTCGAGCTTGACTCGAGCTGCTTCGACCTATTTTTGTGCCAAGGCCTCCTTCTCGGTGAACTCTTGGATAACTGCTTCATTGATAGGTCCCTATAAGAATTGTTCGACTACAGTGACTACTTGTTCCAGCTCTACTCCTCGGCCTTCAATTTCCTCAAAAAGCTGGCACGCTTCTTCCTAGACTGGTTGGAGCCTTTGAGTTACCTTCATGACTTTCCTCTATATAGTGTGGACCTGTTGTTGAGTAGTGCGTTGTTGTTGGGATCACTTCATCCTCTCAACTATGAATAGGGGCTTCAACTATGCTTGTATTTTTGTTTCTTACTACTTTTCCTCATGGAGATGTGACTCCACTTCCTTTAGTTCAGTGATCCAGGGGATCAAATTTTGCTCAAAAAATCAAAGTGCTCGGAATCTATTCAAATCAAACGAGAGTGTAGGCCTCATCGTTACGAACCCAACACAACTCATTTGGGTTCAAACAGACATCAAGAGTGAGAGATATCGCATTCTGTTCAAAATGACAAATAGGCAAAAAAAGGGATGCTAACTGTACAGTCCGTACGGATGATGATGTGGCAGTCCGTACGACATGTGGAAGGGTTGAGTGGCAGACAGTTGACAGATATGGATGAATGATATTGTGACACATGGCAGTATTTGGTTGGTTGTACAGTGCCACGTGGCCCAATCATGGGCTGCCATGTGGCACCCTGTTATTGGTTGCTTATATAAAATTTTATTGGAGCCCACCGGATTCGACCCTGTGTCCACCACCCACATGTATAGCCATTGCAAAGTTTGTGCTTCCAACGCGCCCCACCATATTCCTTATTATATATGTGGTTTCACATAAATTTAAGTTTGAGTTGTTGTGTGTTGGCGCGGGGGTCCGGGCTGGGGCTTATCCCTAGCCCTCGATCGCATATTTGTTGCCATATGACCATATGGTATACCATATGTGCACGCAGTTTGAATTTGGAATTTGGTTCAAATGGTTATGCAAACCAACGCCCGCCACTTGTCATGACCACACTTTCTCTTAAAGTTTTAGCCCCGTTTTGCATTTGTGCATGGTCACATGGGCCACATGGCCTCAGGCTTGGTGGTTAGGGGCTAGGTGCACCCATAACCATCCTATAGTTCGCATTGTTTATGCGGTTGTGCCCGGTGCTGAGTTTTAACACTTAAATGTGCGTGGGGGCTAGGTTGAGCCAACAAGGGTGCAATTTGTCGATCCATAGACAGCAAGTTTGAAGGGGAACTTCCAGGAAGCCTATCTTCTTCAATTTTTGGCCAAACAAGGTGTCGAAAAAGCCTAGCTGGTTTTTGGACATTCTGGAGCCATTAGAGACATTGGAGCCATCTATTTGGGGTTTTTGCATTGGAACCATCTATTTGGCATTGGAAGATGGACCAGGAGATGTAGCCCAAGAGAGTGGTGAACTCCTTTATCATTTGTTGTGTTATGTGTTTTATGTTCACTGCTTATTTTTTTTGTTTATATGCATCTTGAATGAGTAATTTATATAAAAGTTGTGTTGCAAAGTTGATCCATTTTCATTTTAACACATGAAATAAATCTTGTCAATATTTTCAAGAATTCAAGTCTTCTTCATTTTTAGATCAAGTCGGTATCAAAGCATAGGTTTTTGAAGACTTGATTATTTGAAAATGTTTTGTTTTCTGATGCTCACAAGGTTGAAACTCACAAGAGGAGAAGGTCAACTTGTAGAGCCAAGTTCTCATCCTTCAAGGAGGAAGCTTATATCATCACCGCAAGTGTTCATGGTCAATCTGTCACCAGGTGAGCAAAATGGAGACCGCTCTGCATGCCCTGTTGGGTTCACCAAGGCAGAACATCTGTGGCAGCAAGGGTTAACAGAAAACAGAAAACAAAACAGAATACAATCTATCTAACAACTGAAAGCAAATAACAATTCGAAAATAAACAAAAACATCAAACATGAGACAAGGGAGTCGTCAATGGTTCCAGGCTTGATCTATTAGTGAAACCAGAGCACACCCTGAAGACAAAGATAGGGGTTCCCTCTCCCTCCAGCGGAAGGTCCTTCGGGGCCCTCAACACAATGCTTTCCTTACAAGATGAATAGAACTGAATTGAGTGGTGAAAGAACTCTGGGTTATGCCGCTGATGGATAGCTTGTCAAAGAATGAGCTCTGAATCATCTGGACAGTGTAACTTTGCTTTGAATTCTCTGCTAAAACAATGAGTCATCACGGCTATTTATAGAATTTTTCCAGGCAGTCACGTAACCAACTTCCGGTGTAAACACGGACCTGTTTAGGGTTCACTTAAGTCATTAATTCACCGAATTTGCAGAGCCGACCCTGATTCGAGAGTCAAATCATCTTGGGGGCCGATCCATAGGTGGTCGGGAGGCCGACTTAAGCAATTAATGCACCGTATTAGCAGATGCGCGGCTTTTTGTGTGGACAGTCGCGCGTTGGGCGCGCATGTGCGCGTAACACGTTTTTGTCCCGCGCATGTGCGTGCGCATAAAGCTGCTGTAAAGCGCCCTTCAATTTTTGGTTACCTTGTATAGTTTTTGACCCTTCTGGAATGTTGTGAACTTAATTCAGTGCCATGAATGACTTCATTGCTGTTTTGATGATGTGGAGTTCTTGTCGCCATGTGTAGACGAAATTTCAGTGATAATAGATGCCCCCTGATGGATGAGGTTAGGAGCATACGTATAGCCAAAATCCATCAATGTTTCTTCTACTGAGAATGTTGTTGTAAGGGAAAGAAATAGTGGGACCCTTCGGAGCGATCCGTTGGAGGAAAAAGGAACCGGTATCTCGACCTTCTGAGAGACGTGTATGAAAAAATATACAACTGTGTACAAACGAGGCGGGCATGCCCCATGCTCGTGTGATGTAACTCTAAAAAAAGATGACTGAAGTGTTGGTGTAGACAACTGCAGCGCCCTCAGGGGCAGTAAATGATGAAGGCAGAAGACAATTCTGCAATGGAATATACTCTAAATAATAGGCAATGATCACTGTAATAAGCAGTGACGATGATGTGGGCACTGATGGCCCTACCAAGTTCAGAGGTCTTCGGAAAATGACAAAAAGAACTGCAATAGTCACAAAGTAAGACCCACCATAACATGAGAGAGTGTTGGCGTCGAATGTTATGGCAGCCAACGACAGCAGGGAGCAATGTTGTTTCTCCCTGTGCCGTCCGAGATCTCTCATTAATAGAGAATGAGAATCAAGATACTGTCGCCCTTCTGGAAAAGTGTGTTGATGTCGACAAAAGGGGGACGCGACTCCCAGAAGCAAAAAAGGTACTTCGTGGAATCTACTGAGGTGATGAAGTGGCAGAGGTACATGGACGAAGTCAAGAAGTGGGATGACTCAAGACTGCCCTTGGTTGGAGGATATATGAGAGAAACAGTGGCCGCAACCGTGTAACAAGGTCGAGTGTCAGGGGGATGACGAGACCAGGACTAAGTTGTGCCAGAGGCGAGACAAGGTGAACAAATTCAGAGGGTAGAGGTAACTGACCTACGGGGTGCTCTGAAGATATGGAAGATGTCGGCAAGGGTAAATGATAAGTACTGCTCCAATCCAAGGGGGGCATGGGTTGCGTATGGCCAAAAAAAGCAAGTCGCCAACGGTGACGACAAAGAATGTACGGACTGAAGGTAAAGGTGTTTGTACAATAAATAATAAATAATAAATAATTTGGGAAAACAATGTACAAATACAGAAACGGGTGCCCCAGTGTGAAATGCGTGCCCCAGGGAGGGCAGAATTGTCATAAAAAACTGATGAAGGGTGGGGGCCCCATTGGTGAGTTTCTATATGAGGTAGGTGAAATGAAGATAGGTTCGCAGACGGGAAAACTGATGGTGGATGAAATGGTGGGTTCGTGATCCTGCAGAGGTGCAGGTAAAACAGAACGTAACCAAAAAGTGATGATTTGGGAGTCCATATGGGAAGCTAGCAAAATGAGGAGAAGAAGTATGTGGGTAATTCGCAACATGATGTAAGACTACCGGGACTCCCATCCCTAAAGGGTAATGAAAAAAAGCATGAGTGTCAAAAGTGCAAAAAGGTGCTATGAACGGGACAACTCATGTGGGTGAGAATGCTACCGGGTTGCAGTACCGCAGATGCAAAAAGGAGGTTTGGGTACTGTAGAGCCAGGAATGAGGATCCTAAAGGCTAACATCAGGGGGTGTGACTGGAAATGTAAATGCAATAAAGTGGGATAGATTACATGCCAGTGTTGAATATATACCTGAAGGGATGATGTCGATGACTGATGAGCAAGTACCTGCACACATCACAACCAAATACCCAAAGTGAACAATATCTGAAGAGTATCAAAGTTATGAGCTTGTATTTGACAAATGTGACAATGCACGTGCGTACCTGATCATGATATGAAAAAAGGGCGCCCTGGGGGCTCAGGATGAAAAGTGGCCCAGGGACAGCCATGAGGTAGGCGGCGGGACGCTGATCCCGTGGCTGAAGACGGTTCGAAAAATGGACGTTGTGGGCTCCCGGAATGGTGAGTGGAAGTTTGGCAAAAACCCTATATATAGTTGTAGGGCCCACATTGCCACCTCATTTGTACCTGCTTCTATAGTGATTCCAGAGCAGATCCAGAGGATATTGAGCGATTCCGAGAGAACGAGGCATCCGTTCCCCGGCGTGCGAGTTTCAGGTTAGTGGTATGAACCTCCTGCATAGCTATAGGTTTCAAATTTTGGGGCAGGTTAGGTACGGGGGGTCGTACGGGAGGTTTAGGGGGTTTTGGGTAGAGGGTGGGCCCACATGAGCGGGCGACTCAGTGGAAGGCGCGCATGAGTGCGCGCCTATCCATTGAATACGTGCGCATGTGTGCGCGCCTGTAGGGCGAACAGGCGCGCTCTCAAGCGCGCCTGTGGGTATGACAGGCGCGCCCTAGAGCGCGCCTGTAAGTAAGACAGGCGCTCTCTAGAGCGCGCCTGTATTGTGAACAGGTGCATGCTTATGCACGCCTGTATAGTGAATAGGTGCGCATGTGCGCGCGCCTGTGGGTGGTAAAACCGCGCCTTTGAGGCAAGGTTTTTGGGTGAAAAATTAGCTTACTTTGATGTTTTGGGTGAGTGTGTAAGCTAATATAGGACTTTGGGTTGTGTGCAGGCCGTGATTAGTGACCATGCAGGTGCGATGGCGTGAGCGGGACTGGGATTGGAGGGAATCAAATTCCATAATTCCGGTAGGGATGGGCAGTTGTTGGTTTGGTGGCCCGTTTTCTCACATAGTGCGCAAGGTGGTGGGATGCGTGGGGGGCGAGGAGCGGTGGGCTCCTTCTACTTCCTCCTGCCCCCAGCTGGAGTAGGGGGGGTAGGGAGTATAGGGGTAGTAGGTGGGG